>PVKA01008559.1:34684-72465 GCA_004027165.1 Ctenomys sociabilis
TATGCCACATTGCCATAAACTGCCAGAGTCATTACAGAGAGCCCCAACTGTGCCATTCAGAGATGAGTAGTGTTTTTAATCTAAGAAAACCAGAAATTGTTAAATTTACCCTATCAGTTTTAGAATCTAAAATATTGGACCTAAGGACTTGAAGTTAAATATGAAGCAATATACTTTTGGCAGAAATATACCTGGAATTTCCACACACAGTTTCTCTGCCCCAGGAACAGCAGGAAAATTTGTTACCCCAGGAAATACACAGTCCTGAGGGCTTTGGTGTGTGTTCACTACCAAACTATCACCTACTTTAGGGCCAGAAGAGCCCCAGTACTAGAGACAGTGCAACCACTCTATTGTCTACAAAATCTATATGTCTCTTTTAAAAAAAAAGCAGCTTGTAGGGCCGGCCTGACAGCTCAGCGGATTAAAGCATCTGCTTAAGGCAGAGCACAACCCATCCCAGCATGCCCTGCTGACCCCACCCCCTTGGAGCCCTGAGAGTTTGATTGAGACTAGGCGTGGTGGCAGCACTTGGGAGGCTGAAAACGGGGGTCCGATCTGCGTAGTGAGACCCTGTGCACCCTGTAATTCCTGTCCTAAAATGCAGAAAAAATATATATATAATAAAAATGAAAAATAACTGGTGGGAAAAAAGTCTACTTTGATCAACAAATAATATTTACTTCTGAGAACCATGCTGCTTGGGCTATTTTCACGGGATAAAGTTGAGTTCGGAATTTGGAGAAATTTACATTTGGTCTATAAACTGCATCCAAATGTCCTGAAATATACCTTGATTTACAAATAATGAAGAGCTTTAGAGCAAAACTTGTCTATAATATACAAAAGAAGCATCAAGAATTCTTGGCAATGGGTTAAGCTGATCAAAGCAAGATATTAGCCAGTTTACCGGGAATGCTACATGGCATGGTGCATTTAGGCCCCTGTTCTGCAACAGTAGGTATGTCTTTCACCAAGTGAAAAGTATGACTGTCATGTCCCAGTGTAGTAAACTAAAGGAGAGCTGGGGAAAGTCATTATGGTTTCCTAATGCTATATATTTATGATTAAAGATAATAAAGTAAAATTATTAGGGAAGCTGTTAAGTACTGAACTATTTTAAACTTTCAAATAAAATCTTTTCAGATTTTTAGTGAGCAACTTGAGCTTATTCTTTTTTATGTAAAGTTTTATGAATGAAATGGTTACATGTCCTTTCTAACCTTTTTAAAATTCTTCTCTTTAAAATTCTGAGGGACTACCAATGAGAAACTACACAAGTAGATAATTAAAACCTGACATTTTATAATCATTCAAAAATTCTAACTAAACTTTAAAATGATAAACTCTTCCTCATAAATCAAAATGCCTGCTAATAATATACATGTGTTTTAAAACCAACAAACTAAGGCCGGCCAAATAGCTCATTAGATTAAAGCTCCTGCTTAAGCAGGCACAGGGGCTGGGGATTCGATCCTGGGCCTGGGGTGTGCTGAGATGGTGATTGAGACTGGGCGTGGTGGTGCGCATCTGTAATCCCAACACTTGGGAGGCTGTAAACAGGAGGATCAGGATGAGTCCAATCTATGCAGTAAGATGCCATACACCCTGTCCTAATTACAAAAAAAAAAAAAAAACAGAACAATTTATGCCAAGAATTTGATGAAAATAATGATGTAATTCTAATATACAACATGCACACATATTGTCAACGCACAGCTCCTAACGATAACGTGATTGTCACTAAAAGGGCACATTAGTAATACATGAAAGCTGAAACTTGGAACTGCGCTTGTCCTAAAGGGCAAATCAAGACCAGTATTTCCTGCTATCAAAACTCCATCCTTTGAGAAGTTTTTCTCTATACTTAAATAAAGTTGTAAACCTGCATAGACCTCTTACCAAATTCACCCTCTTGTTTTTCTTTCACTATACAAGTTCCAGTTCCTAAAGTCAAAACAACTTCTCTCTAGTGTGGCTCACCTTTCACCTCCCACTACAGGGGTCCCTCCACTGCAATGAGCTCTCTTTACAGAGCACACACTTAGACACTCTACTGTACAAGGATCCCCATGGGGTTCAAGATAAAACTCCCCGAATGCATTGCAAAGCTTTAATTTAAAATAACCTGAATTTAAAGCAATTTTAAGATCCTTTATACTTACCTTTTAAATTAATCCTACAACAACTACACGTGCATCATTTTCACTTGGCACAGTCCTTTAAACAGAAAGAATATTGTTTTCCCTTCTTACACATGAGAAACTAACAGAGAAAGAGTTAAGTAATTGATTCTGAAACATTCAATTAGTAAAGAGTCCAACCCTCCACTCTCAGCACAGTGTTCTTCCCCTCTGACACATCTTTTACCCACATCATATTAACTGTATATGCAACATAGGTTCTCAAATGAAAAACAGAGGTGCCAGTGGCTGTTACTGTTTTCTCCAGGGCCATCACCCTCTTCCTATGGCCCAAAGTTGGGTGGACCTTAAGGGGCCTGAAACTGTCCAGCAGAGATCCAACTAAAAGGGGTCTGGATGCAAGACAAAATGAATAAAATTGTCCCCATCATTCTCCTCAATTCCTTTTTCAACCCTATCTTTCCACCCTTCCACTCTACAACTAGCCTTCATTTTTCTTTATTTGAAAAGTGTAAAACTAGTTGAACCTCACTGAAGACAGTTGCACACAGGAAAGAAAATCATGAAGGACAAATAGGATCTATGCATGAGGAAGGACAGGATCATTCTCCTTAAGATAGTGCAAAGATTTTAATTATTTTTTGAGGTTCTTACACTAGGGAGACAATACAATGTTTAAACATGTGGGTCTCATTTATTTCACTTGTAAGTATATCCTCTATTTGCATTCATTTATCTATAAAAACTTCAGATTCATCTTTCTTTATAGCTGAGTAACAATCCATTGTATAAAAATACCACATTTTGAAAAATCCTTTCCTCATGCGATAGGCATTTGGGTTGTTCAAAGATTTAGCTATGACAAATTGTGCTGCTATAAACATGGGTACACATATATCACTGTAGTATATTTTCAGTTCTTTTGGAAAAATATCTAGGAGGAGAATAGCTGACTTGAATGGGACCTCCAGTCCCAGTTTCTGAGGAGTCTCCACAGTGATTTCCATAGAATATCTTTCATCTTGTTCTTTTAAATGTGTATCGTCTCCAATGTCTCACCTATTTTTATACTCTTTAACATATAAAAAGTAAAAAGGGCAAGGAAAAAATTAAGGTTTAGTGAAAGGAGTGTTAATGTTTAATTGTTTGATTTATCTGACATGCCTGTATCTGGTAATCTGAGCAACAACTTTGTTGAAAACAATACATAATATAACAACCATTGTTAATTTTCTATTCTTGTTTTGAAATTCTGTGCCATTTTTATTGTTCTATGTTGCTTTGTTTTTGTCTTTGTTCTTGTTAATTGTTTGGGTTTTTTTTCTCTTTAAAATAAAAAAAAGGTAATGCAAAGAGAGAAGCTGCTATGCAGATCAGCCAGAGACTTAAGTACTTGCTCATCCACTTCATTCTCTGTTTCTCTGGCATTTGTTCCTCAGTGGGCTCCTTTAATGTCTGCCCTTTAGACCAGTTGTTTAAGTGCTTGCCTAAGCAAAGTAGTCAGGCTCAGAATTCTGTGGTTCGATCCCCAGATCCTCATGCCTTACCAGACCTGCTCTTAAGGCATCCTGAGTGGGCCCCCCAAATGTTGCACATAGGAATGACTGTGCTGCCCAGTTTCTCTTCATCCTGGGCAACATGGGCCTGTAGGTTGAGAAATTACAAAACTTAGAACAAGGGATCAGGCATGGTTACACTCTGGATGGACTTCTAGAAGAACAGATAATTCCACAGCAGTCTTTACCATGCATCACTGAAAATATTATGTAAGATACTAATAAAAATACTGTAGGCTGAGGCTCAGTTCTTTCCCAGCTCTCTCCAGATGTATCCTGCTCCTCAGAAAGGACTGATACCACAATCTACTCATCCAGTTAGAGTCTACCTCTCTAAATGATTAACTTTGTGTTACCTCAAATTTCTTGATGATTTTAGGTTTGGCAACTTTTGGATCCATGACTATTTTTGTTACACAGAAATGGGGCTTTTGTGAGGAAACGGGGGAGGGGGGAAACACCCTACTTGCATGCTACTGCTTCTGCCACATTCTTTTTATGTGCTCCATGACTTGGAGCCCTAGTTTAACTCTACACACAATTTTATAGATTAATATTTCTTCCAGCATTGTTTTTACTGTGTTATGATTTGAGCTTTTTCCTATACAAACAAAAAAGGAATCACACAACATTAATGTTTTCCATGAAGAGCTGATACTTTCTTCATCAGGTGAAAATCTGACTCTATAAACCATCCTTAACCAATTCATTTAACTTGATTATTGTAAGAATTTGCCATGATTTCTCTATTTTGATGGCATAAGGATGCTTCTCACTTTCACCACATGAGTCATCTGCAAATCTCAGAAGTCCTTTAGCCACAGTATTAAAAATGGTAGTAAGAAGATAAACAATAGTTTACAGTGAAAATTTCAAGAGCATTGGAAGTGACAATTAAAGAGTATAAAGTTTATGCAATAACCTGTAAAACCAGTGATATAGCACAATGGGTCATAATCAGAAATCCCTGTACATTTTTATAAATATTCTAATCTTGATGAGTTATTTTTAATTCTGTACCCTCAGATGTAACAAAATTATTAATGCAGGGCTGACCAGATAGCTCAGCGGATTGAAGAACCTGCTTGGGCAGAGACAGGGACTGGAATTAGACTCCTGACTTGCTGGACCAGCATCACCCCCAGGGCACAGAGATGGCGATTGAGACTGAGTGTGGTGGAGTGCACCTGTAATCCCAGTGCTTGGGAGGCTGAGAACAGGAGAATCACTATGAAATCCAGTGTGTGTGGTGAGACCTTATAGACCCTGTACTAAATATAAAATTTTAAAAATTTCTTAAAAACCTATTCATGCAGGAATGTCATAAAAAGTTGTTATATGATATGAAGTTTTGTGTCATTTTACTTGTGTTATTATTATTCTCTGATTAAAATATTCAAAATCCTAGAATTCTTAGCTCATTACATTCTCAACTTATTCAACTTTGGGTAGGCTTAGTTATAGCTGACTCCTCTTTACTTTTGAATCACTTTTCTGTCTCAGTGTCCCCAGTCCTACACTGCTCTGGGTTGTATACAACTCCCTTAATTGTGCTTTCTCAGCTTCATGTGTTTTCTCTGACTTGATTTCCCACTTTGAATTGTTTGTGTTCTCATGAGCTGAATACTGCATTTTGCTTTCTTTTCTCTCATACTCTTCTTAGCTAAATATGTCACTTCTGAGATTTCTAAAGACTGACTTTATTTGTTTGTTTGTTTTCTTCCTTCTGTTTTTTGTTGTTGCTGCTGTTGTTTTTCTTTTCCAGTACTGAGAGTCGATCTTGGGACCTGGCACTTGGGACCTTGTACTTGCCAGGCAGGAGCTTATGCTACTGAGCTGTCTCTTCCACCCCTTAAGCCTGGTTTTTTATCTGATTTCCAACATTATATCTCTGACCTACACTTAACTTCTGCATTTCAACTTCTGTACTTGGATGTTTTAGAGAGCTTCAACTCAATGTGAAACATAAAATCCTAGTTTCCAAAGTATAAAGTGTATAGTATAGCAACATATTTCTGTTTACCTTTGGCTTCAATGTTTCCCCAATATTTTTAAAAATTTTATTGGGGTATGATTGAACCAATAGACAGCACATATTTAAAGTGTATAATTTATATATTTATTTATTTATTTGTTTTGTTTTTGTTTTTGTTTTTTGGCAGAACTGGGAATTGAACCAGGCCCTTCCACTTGCCAGGGAAGCACTTATTCCACTGAGCCATCTCCCAGCCCCTAAATTGTATAATTTAATAAGTTTTAGCATGTATATATACTTGTGAAACCAGCACCACAAAGATAACAAATATTTCATCACCACAAAAATTTCTTTATGTCTGTTTCTAATATGTGCTTCCCTCAGAATCTATCCTCAGGCAAGAATTAATCAACTTTCTGTCACTGTACATTAGTTTGCATTTTTCAGAATTTCACATAAATGAAATCATGTGCTATGTATTCTTTATGCCTGCTTCTTGCACTCATGAAAATAATTTGATTCATCTATGTTTCACTATGTGTATGCAAAGTTCATTCATTTGTATCGCTGAATAGTATTCCACTGTATGAATCACAAATGTATTTACCATTCATCTGCTGATGGACTTTGAATCATTTTTACTTTGAGACTTAGAAGTGATCTGCTAAGAACAATTATGTGCAGATGTTTGTAGAAACACATGGGATTTTTTTCCCCTCAGTTGATAACTAGGAGTAGAATGGATAGATCATATATTAGGTGCATATTAAAGTTTTCCAGGCATTATCAAAATGTTTTGCAGAACAATTGTATAATTTTACATGCATATTAGCAAATCATGAGCTTTGCAGTGGCTTCACATCTTTACTAACATTTAGACATTTTAATCTGTGCTATTCTAAAAAGCACATTGTAGCTTCTCAAGGTGGTTTTAATTCAAAGTTCTTACAAGGAGTCAGGATGTAAAGAATCTTTATTTGTGCTAAGGAGCCCTTTTTGTATTTTCTCATGTAAAATGTTCAAATACTTTGACCATTTACTAATTAGAAGTCTTTGGATATTCTAAATGGAAGTCTTTCATCTAATATATGTATGGAAATTATTTTCTTCAGGTGAATAGTTTTTGTTTCTGTATTTTTATATTTTTCAAAGAAATAAAGTTCTAATTTCAATAGAACTAATAGTTTTTTCTTTGATGGCTCATGAATTTTGTGTTCCATATAAAAAGTCTTAGACAATCGATGGTCACAAAGATTGTTATCTGTATGTTTTTCCTGAAATTGTAGCTTTAGATTTTGCACTTAGTATTATAGCTGTGTTAACTTCTATATATATTGTGATATGTACAGTCAGTCCAGCACTAGTTGCTAGAAAGGTCATTTTTCCCCACTGAACTCCTTTGATAACTTTTGAAAAAATCAGTTCACTATAACTGTGTGCGTTTCTTTCTGTACCCTTTATTCTGTTACGTTCATCTATATGTCTTTTTTCGACAATATGAAGCTCCTTTAAATAAAGTAAATTCTCTTTGTTCTTTCTAAAAATTACTGAAATTGTATTAAACCCATAGCTGTATCTAAGGAGAATGAAAAATACCTGAGTCTTCTAGTCCAAAAATACATCTATCTGTTTATTAAGATCTTTAATTTTGTTCAGCAGTGTTTTATAGTTTTCTATGTAGAAATTTGGGGCGTCTTCATGCTGTTGTTATTTGGGGGGGTTGCTTTTTTTTGCTTTGTGTTTTCTTTCTTTTATTTTAGAGACACCAGGGTTGGTGAATAGTTCAGTGGACTAAGCACCTGCTTAGGCAAGCACAGCTGGGGTTCGATCCCCACACCACATGCTGTCCCAGCCCCCCCCCCCAGGTGCACCGAGCCTGACACCAAGACTGGGAGTGATGCAAAACACCTGTAATCCCAGTGCTGGGGAGGCTTCAAACAGGAGGATCGTTTCAAGTCCAAGCTGTGTAGTGAGATCCTGTACCAAAATACATAAAAATTTAAAAATAAAAAAATTAGCAAAAAAAAAAAAAAAAATGAATGTCTCCTAATGGGCCAGGAAGATAGCTCAGTAGAATAAGTGCTTGTCTGGCAAGCACAGGGTCCTGAGTTCAATCCCCAGTACCACAAAAAAAAAAAAGAAAGAAAAAATGAAAATAAAAATAAATTAGAAATAAAATATAAAGACACCAAAAAATATATGAACAATGCAAAATTTCAAAACAAGATGATAGGAAATGAACAGTGGTTATTATGATACATATTGTCATCTACAAAATAGTTGCTCAGATTACCAGGTACAGGCATGAAAAACTGGTCATAAAACATAAGCACTAACTCTTCATTTCAATGAACTAATCAAAATCAGTAGAACAATTATCTTAAATATTTTTATTCCCTTCCTTCTTTTCTCTTTTTCCCCTCTCTCAATTGTTTTTTCTTTGTTGTTGTTTTTTTTTTTTTTTTGTTTTTTTTCTGTACAGAAGTTTCTTTCTCTTTCATAGTATAGGATATGCAAAAACCTTTTTGTTTTTCGTGGCTGACCCAGCCCACTCTGGGGGTGGGGCTCATGCAGCATGTAGTGCTGGGGATTGAACCATGGTCCCTATGTACTTACCTAAACTTGCCTAAGCAGGCACTTTAGGCCATGGAGCTATCTTGCTGGGCCCAAAAAACTTTTTTAATAAGAACCCAGTTGTTGATACTTTAAAGTATTTCCTATGCAATTTAGTTTTTATTCATGAACTCTCTATCTATCTCTATGTCTTTAAGAAAGATTTCTACCTATTTTGTCTTCCAGTAGATTTAGCGTTTCTGTTTTAATATTTAGACTATTCATCCATTTTTAACTTTAGTTTAGTTTGTATACATGGATCTAGTTTTAGTCTTCATCATGTGGAAAAAAATTTTCCAGTATCTTTTGTTAAAGAGGCTATCTTTCTTCCAGTGAACTTGCTTGGCTCCTTTATCAAAGATAAGGTGGCTAAATGTATTGGTTGCTGTGTCTGCATCTTCTAATCAGTTTCATTGACACCTAGGTAGACTTTTTTGAAAGTATCGTGCTGATTTTATCACAATAGCTATGTAATCTACTTTCAAGTCACAGTATGTGATGCCTCCTTCCTTGACTTTTTTGGCCTGGATTGTCTTTGTTAGTCTAGGTCTTTCCTTGTATCAGTTGAATTTTAGGAATGCTTTCCCCAGATCTGTGATATATGCTAATAGTATATTGATTAGAATTGTATTAATTCTGTATGACAATTTTGGCAGTATGGCCATTTTCATTACATTGGTTCTTCCTATCCATGAGCAAGGAATATCTTTCCATATTCTGAAATCCTCCTTGATCTCAATTTTCAAAATACTGCACTTTTCAATGTATAGATCATTTACTTCCTTTGTTAGACTGATCCCTAAGTATTTCATTTTGGGGGATACTCTTTTGAAGGGTGTGCTTTCCCTAGTTTCTCTCTCGATGAGTTAGCTGTTTGTATACCAGAATGCTATTGATTTTTCAGTTCTGACTTTGTATCTAGCTACACTATTGAATTTTCTTACTAATTTTAGAATTCTTTTGGTGGAATTTTTAAGATCTTCTATGTATAGTATCATGCCAAATTCAAATAATGATAATTTAATTTCTTTCTCTCCTATTCTTACTCCTTTCATTTCTCTCTCTTGTATAATTGCTCTGGATAATGTGTCCAGAACTATATTGAGGCTGGTCAGATAGCTCAGCAGACTAAAGTGTCTGCTTAGGCAGAGAGCATTGGCTGGGGTTTGATCCCTGGTGTGCTGTGCCAGACTGCCTTCAGGATGCGCTGAGACAGTGACACTGGGCGTGGTGGTGCACACCTCTAATCCCAGCACTTGGGAGGCTGAAAACAGGAGAATCAGTATGAGTCTGATCTGTGTAATGAGACCCTGTAGACCCTGTACTAAAAAAAAAAAAAAAAATACAGAACTATATTGAGGAAGAGTGGTGATAGCGGGCCCCCTTTTCTTGTTCCTGAAGCTAAAGTGAAAGCTTTCAGTTTTTGTCCAATTAGTATGATGGTAGATGTTCCTTTGTCATAGATGGCTTTTGTCAGATTGAGGTAAAGACCATCTGTTTGTTTTCTGTAAAATTTTATTATGAAGGAGTGATGGACTTTATCAGAAGTTTTTATTTGGCTCTGTTGATAATGTATTGCATTTATTCATTTGTGAATATTGAACTATCACTGCATTCCTGGAATATTTACTGCTTTCTGTTTGCTAGTAAGATATTATGGAAGATTTTTGCACCTATTGTCCTTAAAGAGATTGGTCTGTAGGTCTCTTTGGGGGTTGAGTCTTTCTGGTTTTGGTATAAGGGTAGTACTTCCTCCATGAACGAGTCAGGGAGAATTTCCTTTCAATTTAACTAAAGAGTTTCAGGAGTATTGGTGCTAATTTTTCTCTATATTTCTTTCAAATATAGTAGTTAATCCATCAGTACTAGAACTTTTCTTTGTTAGTAAGTTGTGATTCCATTTTCAACTTTATTGACTGATATTGAGTTATTCAGGATTTTATATCTTCTTCAGTCAACTTTGGTAATTCATGTTTCTAGGAGTCTATCCATTTCTTCTTGTGTTTTCTATCCCATGAGAGTAAAGATTTTCAAAACAGGTATTGATGATCTTCTAAGTTTCCACAGAATTTGTAGTGATTTCGCCCTTGTTATTCCTTATTGCATGAATTTGAATATTTTGTTTTCTTTTATTGATAAGTTTGGCTAAGGGTTTGTAGACTTCTCTTAATCTTTCAAAACACCCACTCTTCAGTTCATTAATTTTTGTATTGTTCTCTTAGTCTCCATTGCTTTAATCTCTGCTCTGTTCTTTATGATTCCTTCCTTCTTTAGGCTTTGGATTTGACTTGATCTTCTTTTCCTAGAAACTTAATATGCCACATTAATTTATTCACTGCTATATATTTTCCTCGTAGGACTGCTTCCACTGTATTCCACAAGTTCTAAGTTGTATCTGTAGCTCTAGGTTGTATTTTTGTTTGATTGTAAATGCTTTTTAATTTCTTCTTTAATTCCAATTATGACCCATTGGTTGTTTAGTAGGATGCTATTTAATTTCCATGTGTTTCTTTTGTCAATAATTCCCAATTTTATTGCACTATGGTCACATAATATACCTGGGATAATTTCAATTCCTTTGACTCTGATAGGATTTCCCTTATAGGTAATCTCTTCTTTCCTCTTAAAGCTTTTAGTATTCTGTTCTCAGGCTAAATTTCTGGAAACTTGTTTATTATATGTCTTGATGTAAGTTTATTTTAGTTGTTAATGTCAGTGGTCTCAATTCAGCAATCTAAAGAAATAGATTGACAGAGTGGATCAAGAAACAAAAACCCTACACTATGCTATATACAAGAAACACATTTAACTCAAAGGGAAACTCAAAATACCATTAGAATACCTCAGAGAACTAGAGAAAACATCTCTAAATTTCATTTGGTAACAGAAGGAGCCTACATTAGCAAAAACAGTTCTGGACAACAAAGGCAAAACAGTCACAATGTCAAACTTAAAAATATACTACATATCTACTATTGTTTTCTGAGTGTTTACTTTATATCCAGATTTTTGACTGAACGTTGTTTTTTTTATTTTATTGAAGAACAAATAGCAATGAGACAGTTTCAAAACAAATTAACAGGACAGATTTGATAAATTAATACACTGCAAACTGTTTTCATAATGTTTCGGTATCATACAGGGTGCATATATGATATTATACTTACATACATTATTATAGTAGATGTCTCTAATCAGTGAATTAAGAGAGTGTAGCTGTTTACTTATCTTATTTTTTATACCTCAATTATATCACAGATTCAATAATTAGTACTTTCTACCTTGTTATTTTCCTAGTGTTTGTCCATAGTACTAGAAGCCGACATAATATCTCATCAAATCACTATTAGTACAAATCTTACTTCTCATAGAATTATGCAGAAGCCAAGCATATTGATCCTAACTGTACTATTTATATACACACATCATGATTCTTCCTTTGTATCCCTCTTTTTTGTCTAGACCTGTCAAAGATGGACACTCCATTGTCATTAAACCAATTTAGGTGCCTGAACTCGGTGACACAATCCAACACAGTCCAGTATTCCACAATAATAGTGAGTTATCTGAAGAAGTTGTTGACTATAGCCATTTACAGCTCAACTTATTCTTATGGCCCCATGCTATAAATCTCATTTTTATACTTTTCTGCTGGATAGTTAAGACCAAGATAGAGCAAGACCTATATACCAAAAGGTGTAGCTTTTGTTTCTGTTGAGGTCAGTCAGGTCCCCTCAGGGTTTATCTTGTAATCCTGTACCTTACTCTGTAGATGCTTTGTCTGTGTCATCCATGTGATGAGTCACGGCCAATGCTTGAGCAGTTTGCTCTCTGTGAGAGCCTGAGAGAAAGTTTTCTCTCATGTGACTCTCCCCAGGCACACCATAGAACTTCGATCTCTTTCCTCTGTGGCTCCATAACCTCCTTGATCAGAAATGTTGGGGAACAACTGAGTTTCATGATGTTACACTACAGGTTCACCTATGTCCTGAGTCTTCACTGAACTTGAAAGGTTAGGGCCAAAATGTTGGCTGGTCTTGCGGCTCTTCTATTTCTCCAGTTTTGATCTGTGAACTTAGGTTGTTAACTATCCAGAAGAAAAGCTGATTAGTACCCTGCAGCAAATGCCGTTCAGTTTGCCCTATCTGACTCAATTGACTTTAGTTGTTGCTGTACATTTCTACTTGTATATTTTCTTTTGCCTTTTATACTAGGGAAACTATATGATATTTGCACGTGTGTCTGGTTTAATTCACTTACAAGTATATGTTCAAGTGGAATCCACTTCAATATAAATGCTTCAAGCTTACCATTCTTAATAGCTGAGTAATACTGCATTATTTAGAAATACCACATCTTTTTCATGAATGTTGTTATTAAATATAGAAGACTTTTGGTGGAATTTTTGGGGTGTTCCACAGGTAGAGTGTATCATGTTATCTCCAAATAAAGAAAATTTAACTTCTTCCTTTCTCATCTTTATCCCTTTCTTTTTCTTTCTCTTGTCTAATAGCTCTAGCTAATGTTTCCAGAAATCGATTGAAAAGGAATGGTGATAGTGCACATTCTTGTCTTGTTGCTGATTTTGGAAAGAACCCTTTAAACTTTTGACCATTTAGTATTATGTTGGCTGTTAGTTTTAATAAATGACTTTTTAATAAATTCCAATTTTCTGTAAAGTTATTATGAATGTGTTGGACTTTGTCAAAACTTTTCTGCCTGGTTGAGATGATCATTTAGTTTTGGCTTTGGTTCTATTACTTTGGAGTGTTACATTTATCGATCTGTATTGAGTGCATTGATTTGAACCATCCCTGCATCTCTTGTATAAATCCTACTTGATCATGGTATATAATTTTCTTGAAGATTTGATGCATTCTGTTTCCTAGTACCTTGTTGAGAATTTTTGCATCTATGTTCATTAAGGAGATTTGCCTGTAGTTCTCTTTGTGATTGGGTCCTTCTCTTGCTTTGTTTTGTTTTGTTTTGTTTTGTTTTGTTTTGTTTTGAATCAGGGCAGTACTTGCTTCCAGGAATGACTTTGAAAGTATTGTTTCCCTTTCTATTTCATGGAAGAGCTTGAAAGAGCTCATATAATTTTTCTTGTCAATTGTTCCCTGTCTATTCCCTCTGTGTAACTGCTTCCCCTGCCTGGTGACTTCTTTCTATTGGTGTACTTAGAATGGTGCGCTTTGTTTTCTTTCTAGAATAACTTTCAGAACTCTTTGTAGGGCTGCTTTCATCATCATGTATTTTTTTCCTGTTATTTCTCATGGAAGTATTTTTATTTCTCCATTAATTTTGAAAGATAATTTTACAGGATACATCGATCTGGGTTCAAAATTGTTTTCTTTCAGCACTTGAAACACTTCAAGATCTCCTTGATTTCAGGTTTGAGATGTCTGCTGTGATTCTGATGGGCTTTCCTTTATAGATGATCTCTTTTTCTCTAATAGTTTTTAATATTCTATTGTGCTGAATTTCTGTATTCTTGGTTATTATATATCCTGGTGTAGATTTATTTTGGTCATGACTAATTGGAGTTCTGTATGTATGTCAAATTCTTTATCCATACTTAGGAAGGTTTCTACTAATGTGCTTTTTTTCCTTTCTCTCTTTCTTTGATTCTTTCTTTCTTTCTTTCTTTTTTGTGTATTTTTTAGTACAGGGTCTACAGGGTCTCACTACACAGATCAGATTCCCAAAGGCTGGGATTATAGGCCTGTCCCACCACACACAGTCTCAATTGCTGTCTCAGCCTATCCTGGGGGTGGGGCAGACATCCCAAGCTGGGGATCAAACCTGGTCCCTGCATCTGCCTAAGGAGGTGCTTTAATCTGAACATGCTTTTTTTTAAATTTTGATGACTCATGCATTTTTAAGACTCCCATCAGTCTTATTATTCTTCTTGACCTCTTCTTGCAGTTGTTGGATTGCTTTTTCATTATCCTTTGCTATTTTTAAGAAATTTTTTTCCTGATGACTAAACATGATCCTATCTTCTTCACTTTCTTTCATACAGTTTTGCAAACTTTCAATGGAGTTTTTAGTTTCTTTTTTTATTTTACTTTTGTTTTATTGAAGTATAAATATCAATGAGACAGTTTTAAGATAACTTGACAAGATGGATTTCATAAATTAACACATTGCAAACTGTTTTCATAGTGTTTTGGTATCATAGAAGGTGCATACATGATATTATACTTACAGACATTATTATACTGTATGTCTCTTATCAGTAAAGTAAGAGACTGTAGCTGTTTGTGTATCTTATTTTTTATACCTGAATTACATCAAAGATTCAGTAATTAATACTTTCTACCTTGTTATTTTCCTAGTGGTTGTCCATAGTACTAGAAGCTGACATAATATCCTGTCCACCCACCATTAACACAAATCTTGCCCCTCATAGAATTATGTAGAAGCACAGCGTTATCAATCCCAACTGTACTGTCCATACACACACATCATGATTCTTCCTTTCTATACCCCTTCCTTGCTCAGAGTTTTTAATTTCTTGGGTATCTACTTGAATTTGTTTCATGGATTCCATTTCTTTCCTATGTTGGCTATTCATGATTTCTATTATTTTTCCATGCTCCTCTATTTTTTGTCTATATCCACTCTAGATTTGCTGAGTAGGTCCTCCATTATAATCATCATCTCTTATTTTACCTGTGAGATTATTTATACTTTGATATCCTCTATAGCCTCATGGATATATTATTTTATTTCTTTCAGTGTCATTGTAGTGGATTCAGGTTGGTAGCTTCCATTTTCCTCTCTCTTACTGTCCCCTGGATTTGTCTTTGGTGGCCTGGAAGTCTAGAATCACATTTTGCTCCCACTCCTTTTCATCTTTTATTTCTATTTTAATTTTTTTCTGTATTGTTATTTGTACTTTTATGTTAAATAACCTTATCTCAGAGCTTCCCAAAGAAATATCTATTCCTCTGAGAAGTCTTCTAGGTGTAGCTGGCTAATGATCTTTGTATCTGTATTAAGATTCTGTCTTCTCACTTTATTAGAAATGATGCATTACTATCATTTGGCTCAGCATCAAGTCCTTTGGTACTGGGACTTTAAGCCCTAATTCTCACAATATTGTCCTAAAAGGGTGAAGAACTGATTAAAAGTATGGCATCTTAGATAAAATGACACAATTAGTAATGTCAATATCATTAAGCACCCTAGAAACATAATTTGTAGTGACTGCTAATTTGGTATCTCTAACCACAGCAGCAAGATCTATAACTATATTACAGCCTCCAAATATTCCATGAATTTGTATGCAATGGGTTCCCCCTTGGTAGAGTAATTTTGTCCTGTATGTAAGGGGTTTTAAGAGGAATAAGGGGTAAAACAGAGTAAGAGATGAATATAGCAGAAGAAATGCTGAAGGACTATGGAAAATAACCCAATTTCAGGAAAACTGGAAAAGAGGATAAGAGAGAAAAAATGAAGGATAAAGCAAAAGAATTTTAAGACAAAACAGAAAAACTAGTGACACTGCTCATTCACCTGTATATCTCAGTGAATAATGAAAGACTGATGGGGAAAGAGAGAGGTAGGACAGAGAAAACAAACCAAACTATATAGGTCAAAACCTATGCAACTCCCCAAGTTAAAACATAAAAAATAATTTCTTGGTGCCCTCAGTTCAGTGTTAGTTCCCCAATCCAAGCCCAAATCTGTTCTCAATAATTCCGCTAGGTCTGCACTAGGATTACTGCTGAGTGTGGGGCTGATCTTGGCCAGACCACTGACCCCTTTTATATAGGTTGGTAATAGGGCAAAAGAAGTGCTCTTGTCTGAAGCTAGCCTGGTCATCAGGCAGGTGGTGATTCTTCTCTGCTTACATTATAGGTCTCAGAAGGCAGGATGGAGATGCCTTCATTCTGTCACCACGCAATGTCTTTTGTCTGCTTGTACCTTTGGATCAAGGGCAGAAGAGCAGTGACTTTTGTCCTTTTATTCCTCCATCCCTGCTACCCAGTAGGCTGCTTCTGTGCAGTTAGGGTCCAGTGCTCATTTTTGACATTCACCAGACTTGAATCTGGGTTCCAGCTTCTATTTCTCAGCCAATTGCCCTCCAATCTGGCAGTATGTCTATCGTGACTGGGCAGTCCTTCCCTCCTTCCACTCCAGGATGTTGACACAGAAATGACCCTGGGGCTGATCTGCTGTTTATATTCAAGCCTCAGAGAACTTCGAGAAAAAATGTCATTCCTGCCCTCCAGCAGCACCTCCATGCCTCTGGTGTGGGACATCACCACTGTGGTTCACTTACTGGTGACTGTGGGGTAGGCCATTCAGGAAAGTGCCATGTTCTCATGGCTGCCTCTGACTACATGAGACTCTCTCAGTCTAGGTCAGGTCTCAGTCTCCAATTGCTGGCTCTGTGGGGCCTCTTAAGAAACAGTGTCCCACCATGGCACTGCTGACTTTGCCTGAGCCCTGGGAATACAGTGTCCCCCTGTAGCTTTGGGCTGCAGTGCACTACCTACTAAAGGCCACTCCCAGCATTTCTCGTAATATCTCCTGACAACAAGTTCTTCTAAATATTCTTCATCCGAGAATGACTTTATTTTGCTTTCATTTCAGAGGAATATGTCACTGGATATGGTTCCTGATGAAAAATCTACAATTGTCAGAAATGTTATTCCTTTGTGTATAACTTTCTTTAATTTTCTTCAAGATATTTTTATGTATTACTGACTTTTAGAGGTTCAGTTTTTATGAACATGATGTATATTATTTTTTGATTTTTGTCTTCTTTGGGGCTTATTGAACTTGTGTGTGTGTGTGTGTGTGTGTGTGTGTGTGTGTACTGGGGATTAAACTCAGGACCCTGCAATTGCCAGGCAAATGCTTATTCTACTGAGCTATCTCCACAGCCCCTGAACTTTTAGTTCTAAAAATTATGTCTTTCACCAGATTTGAGAAACAGATTAGGAATCATTTCTTCAAAAAAAAAAAATCTGTCCTAGTCTCTTTCCTTTTGATTCCAGTGACACCTAATATTGTCCCATAGGTCCCGGAAGTTCTGTTCCTTTTTTCAATATTTTTTCTCTGTACTTTATATTGGGATAACTGGTCATGATCTGTTCTTAAGTTCACTGGCTTTTTTCTCATCATTTCAATTTTGCCATTCAACCTAACCAACTTTGAAATACTGTTTTTTTTAGTCATCTGTTTTCTAATCTTATTTCAGGTCTAAAATACCCAGTTGGTCTTCTATCTTCTTTTTTACCATACATTCCAAAGTTATTTTCCTTACTTTCCAGTCTTAGGAACTAAGGGGACAGTTTATAGCATCTACTTGAAGTCTGAGTCTTATGATTCCATAGGTCACGTTAATTTTCACACATGTGATTATCTTTTCCATGAGGGTAAAGACATAGATACAGTTTCTCCAGGTTTGTATATGTCATGGAGCTTTTTTTACTGTACCTGAGCAGTGTGAATTTAGGTATTAGAGATTTTGTATCCTATTATAATCCTCTAGAGAATGTTGATATTATTGTTCTTGTAGCAAGCGAATATGTAGGCTCAAAATGCAAGTTCTAACTTGCCATCTCTGGGCAGTGGTTCAAACTTCAGTTTCAAAATTCAAACCAAATGTGATACTAGTTGAGTCTACTACTCCAATTTTCACTTCAAGGATGAAACTGAGACTTGCGCAGACTCATTCCCAGAATTATGGGTGCTTGTATCTCAATCTCATTCTCACCACACTGGTATTCTCTCACTCTCCAGCTCCATGGGGCTCCTTTTCTTAATTACTTCTGCCAGAAAGACTACATTTCTATTGCGATTTTATCTGTCCATAATGCCTTTACACTCTCACTATTCCATAGTAGAGGCCCACCCATAGGGTAAAGCTGTAACAACAGAGGAATAAATGGGAGAGTTACCATCACATAACTACTTTTACAAATTTTGTCTCTCCTCAACAGTTTTCCTGATTTTGTTTACTTTTCAGAATCCTCAGAAAGGGTTTTGTTTGTGTTTTACCCAGAATTTATCATTGTAATCAGTGAGAGGGACAAGCTATGATGAGTTTACTTTGTCATGTCAAACCAAAATCCCATATTTAATCCTGAGTTTGTGTGTATTTCATTGCCTTCCTAGTTACTTTAAAAAATTCCAACAGGGGCATGTGGAAGTGTGCATGTGCATGTGCATGCATGTGTGTGCTTTTGTGTTGAGTACTTGCTCTGTGTCCTGTACATTTGTATTATGTTTATTTCTCAAAGTGTTTGGGCAAATTTTAAATAAAGTAAAAGAAATGAGTGACCTCTACAGTGTCTGATAAATTGTAGACATAGGTAAATATTGGATCTTTACCAACTACTAAGTATAAAGTACACTGTATTGCAATATGAAAGCTGAGATACTTAGACAAGTAGTTGACATCTAATTATTATGCACACTGAATGTTTCTGTTTTTGTTCTTAATCATGTCTCTCCTTCATTTTCTCTTATTTATTCTTTCATTCATAATAATCAACCATGTCACAAAGACAACACTGAAGTCAAACACACTTATAGCATTAACCAGAGAAGTATCTTTCCCTAGCTCAGTCCAGTCCTAAAACATTAAGTCAACTCTATTTGCTGCCCAAATAGCTCAGCGGATTAAAGCAGCTACAAGCAGGTGCAGGGGTTAGAGGTTAGATCCCCAGGCCTACCAAACCAGCCCCACCCCCGGGATGTGCTGAGATGGCAATTGACACTGGGCATGGTGACATATGCCTGTATCCCAGCTCTTGGGAGACTGTAAACAGGCAGATCACTATGAGTCTGATCTAGTAGTGAGATGCTGAACACCCTGTCGACCCTTCCATAAAGCACAAAAAAAAACAACTATTTGCTTCACATACTGTCATATACAATGTGATTGACTAAAAGGAAACTATAAGAAAAACAGCAACCTTCTAAATCCAAACTCCTCAAAGTGAAGAAGTTCTCCATATGGAATCAAGAATACCAGAGTGAAATGTATGTATGAGCTTTACATACAACATTGAACAATAATTAATAAAAGATTAGTGCAACAGTTTCAAAAGGAAAAAAGGATTTGGAGAAATGAGGAGAAAATAAAAAGAGAGACCGACAGAGAGAAAAAAAAAATTAAACTTGCCCTGTTCCCTAAAAGTGTAGGAAGAATTCTAGTCAAAATATAATCATTCAAATCCTTTTTAGTCCTGCAGCTGTAACAATATGACCCAATCCTACAGAAGTCAAAGCCATTTGCCATAAATAGAAGTGCCCATCACCCCAGGCCATGCCTAGAACTGCATTTCTCAACCTCCTGCTTCTAATAGTTTGGTAGCAATAGGAGTGGAGGAGGGAGAAAAGGAAGAAAACAGGGAATGAAAGAGGGAGGGAAGGAGAGAGAGAGGGAAAAAAATGAAATGAAAGCATAAAAGTAGTCTACACATAACTTAAGCCCTTCTTATTAGTCCTCTAATATAAACATATCTACCATCCTCTTATGCTACCCAGTTAGACAAGTACACACTCAAGAACCTTCCTTCCTTGGCCTACTTTATATGTTTATTCAACAATCAAACCTATAGTTGTAATCAGTGGGTGAGAAAATCAGTTATTAACACCTTGCATCATTCTTTCTTTTTATTTTATTGAGAAAAAAATTGCAATGAGACAGCTTCAAAATAAGTTGGTAGGAGAGTTACAACAATTAATATGTTGCATATTATTGTCTTTGTAGTAGTTATTCATAGCACAGGATGCAGACATGATATCCTGTCCAAACACTATGAGTAAAAATTTTTCTTCTTATTGAATTAAGAGAAAGTAGCTGTATATCTATCTTAACTATTTTGTATATACAAATACAAAACAGTCCTTCATTTATATCACCTTTTTTTTCTTGAATAGTGTCAGAGATGGGTATTCAACTGCAATCCAAATATTGTAGGTGCATGAATTCAACAAAATATTCCAATATAATCCAGTAGTCCACAATAGTACTGGGTTATCCAGACGACTGACAATGTCCAAATCTGACGGCTTGAGCCTTCTACAGCTCAGCATGTCAACATGGCTTTATTTCTCATACCTCATTTCTACATTTTTCTGCTGGATGGTTAAGACCAAGATAAAGCAAGACCTGTATAACAAGAAACGTAACTTTTGTATCTGACATGGTCAGAACCACATGTGTAAATATCATATAGTCTCCCTGGTATAAGAACTTAAACGAAGAAATACAAACAGAAAGGTATAACACCTTGCATCATTCTAACACCTTATGTCAGCCTGCTTTGCATCATAGTTACGTACAGTAGAATTGCTTAAAAGGAAAAACATCAGCTTTCTAACATTTCATAGTGAAGTTCTCCTTATGCAGCAAAAGTATCAAGATGGAGCATATGAGGACACACCACATTCAAGGACAGTTCATGAAGCATTAGTGCAACAATCTCCAAAGCTTGGGGAGAGGGGTAAGGAGAAATTGTTCTCTGTGTTCCAGGTATTGCACTTCTAAAAGCAAACGCAAATCTGCCATTTAGGCATTCTCCAATCTTGTGGTAGCTAATAAAAGAAGAAATGCATCAGGGATCTACTTCTTGACATGCCTGCAACAGGAGATACCTAGCTTGGGTCTGGAGCATCAGTCAACATTTGGCTGCTACATTCTCTGGCAGTTCAGGTTAAAAGTGTTGGGGATTCTCGAGCACATAGTCACTGGTGCAAGCAACTGCCTGTTCCAGTGGAGAATTACATACTCCTTAACCTAATGTCTTTGGGAGCAAAACTTAGTAGTTTGCCCAGAGTGACAGAGGAAATGAATAGTGGAACTACTGTTCTAACCTGGATTCAAATTATCCTTCCAATTCTGCTATGCAGTATGTTGCTGGGAGCATAAACAACTGCATTCTGATCCAGGATATTTATTAACTAGCGACTAAAGGATTATGGGCCAGTCCCCTCTGTTGTGCCACTACTGTTCAAGGGTTCCAACCCTTACAGTTCAAAAAAAACCCTATTTGTTTTTCATATTTTTCCTCTAGGAAAGCCATGCTTACTTGTTTGTTTGTTTTTTGTTTAATGTATTTGGTACAGGGTCTACAAGGTGTTCATAGCATGTCAGGGATCGAACCCTGGCTGCTACACTCTGCCTATGAGGCTCTTTAGTCCAATGAGCTATCTGGCAGGCCCTGGGAACCCATGTTTACAATGAAAGCATTTCCCCAAATTTGCATCTCTCAAGTAATAATTGCATTTCCTAATAGTGATTGAAATGAAATGGAAAAAAAAAAAAAAAACCTAATCTCCGTTAGGGTCCAGGCAGAAAAACAGAATGCACTCAAAGTATTCCAAGTAGACAAGATCAGATAGAAGATACTTGCTGTGTAGGTGACAGAAGAGCTAAAAGAACATCTAGGGAATGGAGAAGAAAAAGCAGAAAACCATTTCCATCCCCATGGCTAAAGAAGCAATGAGAGGAGATGCTACTGTTAACAGCCTGCAAGCCATGCCATCAGGAGGAACATAAGCCTTAGTGGAGGCTGTTTGGTGAATAAGATCATGGAGGAGCCCAATGGCACCACTGAGGTCCAGTGGAAGTCACAGCTACTGAGCAAGGCAGTCACCCAAGAATCACAGCCTACTACAGAACAGGAACAAAAGAGAATGATGGGCTTTTTCCTTTCTCCCACCATCCAGTCTTCCTCTAGTGCCTCCCATTAGCTGAAACTACTCAGAAGACATTGCAATAACACTGGGAAGCTAGTAGGCAATTGTAGAACTCTGGATTTACACCCGTAGGTGATCATATTCAACTAATTGATGCCCAGGCAACATGTCATGTCAATGGATGTGACAAAGCCAAGTTGTTTGTCCCATAGCAGCTATAAAGCAAAGAGAGAGAAAGAGGCAAAGGAGGAGCTGGCGTTCCCATATCTCCCTTCAAAGACATGTTCCCAGGAACTTAAACTTCTCCCACTATGACCCAGCTCCTTCCCCTCTTAAAAGCAAACCTTCAACAAAGTATGAGAGATACTTCAGATTTAAACACCAGCATCATGTATTCCATCCAGCAAGACCTTTGGCTTAGCAGCAGAGGCAAAAGAAGAAACTTGTGAACCTTTCTGGACAAAAGTAAATCATTTGAACCCTCTAAACTGGACTCTTAATGATCTACAGACTTTTTAAAGCCTTTTTCATTGGTCTTTTGTGTGTGCCATTTCATTAACATGGAAACCTGAAATATTATGAGAATTTTTAGTAGATGAAAACATCTCAGAAAAATTTTAATATACCATCTTTACTACTCTAATATCACCATTAGGATCAAAAGTCTACATGCCACAAATAAACTAAATGCACAGGCTTAGTACGTAAGTCTATCAGCTCAAGAAGTCTTGGGTCAGCTGGGCATGGTGGTGCACATCTGTAATTCTAGCACTCAGGAGGCAGAAGCAGGAAAATTGCTGTGAGCTCAAGATCAGTGAGCATAAGGTCATCCTGAGCTGCATAACAAGACCTTGTTTCAAAGAGACAAAAGAAGGCTTGAGCCAACTGACTTCTACTGAATCCATAATGAGGAGCACTGAGACTAGCAAAGCCACATCCTGCCACTTATACCATCTAAGGCCTGCTTCCACCAATATAAACCCCTTATTGAAATGCAAAAGTATTTTATAAATCTCAGTGTTATTTGCATACAAAATACGAAAATCATTAAATTTCTTATTTCCCTAACTTAAAATTATGTTTCTCAGACCAACTTCTTAAGGTCTGCTTGTGTACAGAATCATGACAATTTTTCCCAGCTAAAGAAATTCCTGGTAGGGCCAGCCAGATATCTCAGGGGACTAAAGCACCTGCTTAGGCAGAGTGCAGAGGCTAGGGTTCAATCTCCAGCATGGAGTGCTGGCCCTGACCCAGGGGCACACAGAGATAGCACTTGAGCCTGGGTGTGGTGGCACACACCTGTAATCCCAGAGCTTGGGAGGCTGAAAATTTGAGGATCACTACAAATCTGATCTACATAGTGAGATCTTGTAGACACTGTAGACCCATACTAAAAAAAAAAGAAAAAAGAAAAGAAAGAAATTCCTGGTATAGTTATTGTCATCCATAGCACAATTATTATTATTACTGAGTAAATGTAATATATACATTCCCTTACACTGCAATGCACTTTGATGTTTCTTGTTTGTTTCTTTATCACCAATAGAAGAGTAAATATTTTAAACTAAATTTCATAAAATTCCAATAGACAAATTATATCTAATTTTTTCTCCTGCCATTTGAGGTGTAACATGCATCACTTAACTTATCAAATTCTGAAACTATTCCACACTTTTCTAGAATTTTAGCAAACTCTTGACAATTGCAGAAGGCAATTACAAAGATCATTGTCCTAAAGGAGGACTGTTATAGAGAGAAGTCCCATACTTACTAAACTTGACGGTTTAAAGAAGGCAGGAAGGTGAAATAAAGATAACATTCCTGTCACTGCAGCCCTAGAAAACGAGTAAGCAAGTCCTAGATCTGTCTTGCTGACAACTACATTTAACCTGTACTTTAAAAACTTATTTTTTAACTTTACTTCTAACCATGTCCAGGACTGCAAGCTGTCTTTCTAAATTCAACAGAGCCAATTCATTTACATTGCTGGGAAAAGAAAGTGCACAGGACTTTTCTGTAGACCTGTAACTACTGCAGTTGCTATAATTAAATGTAACATTGCCACAGGCCTGCTCAGCACAGCTGGTTGGTTTAATTACTTCTCTCACCAACTGGGTAGGCAAATATTTCATCTGGATTCTCTGTAGAGTGCTTTATTTGGTAATTGGCCTAAGAACAGAAAAAGAAACAAACCCCCATTTTTGGTTCACAGTAAGGTTTCTAGACAGAAATTCTGGATCCTTGTTTTGATGCTATTATGCACCTCTGGTAACCAGACAGTTCCAGCAGCCTGCATTGCACATTTGTTAATATAGATGTCCTTGACATAAAATGGCTTGTGACTTCCTAAGTTTTGTATTGTGCAAAGCATTGAACACTAAGAAATCAAGCTTTAGATTTTGAATTTTGACCTCTTCCCAGCCAGTGACACCTTGCACAACACTTGTTCTCTCTATGCAAGGCAGTAATCACAAGCTGCAGCTCCCTGTCAACCCTTTGACAATGACTAGAGTGGTGACATGATTTTCTACTGTGTGCCATGTTGCTATACCATGAAGTCTACCAAGATGTGTCACAGGCACTATTGACTAGGATTTTTTTAACTTATTATGAGTTCATCTGAATGTAAGGCCACTGTAAATCAAAGAATACTGGTACACTCAAGTTGGAAGGTGATTAAATAGTTTGCTGTCATTTTATGTATATTTGATTTTTGGAGGGATCTACAAGTTATATGAATTCCTATACACTGAACTAGAATGCTGGACTCAAAAAGAAAACAATGTGACTACAGGTAGAGAGAATCATTTTTTCTAATTTGAAAGAGAAAAAAATATTACATAATTTCAAAACAAGATAGTAGGAGAGTAACAAGGGTTAATACATTGCTTATCGTTATCTTCAAAGTAGTTGCTCAGATTACAAGATATAAGGATGATTGATATATATATATAACTTTCCTTTTCCCTTCATTTTTTCTCATTTCCCCATCTAGTTTCCCTTTCCTTTAAAACAGTTTTTACCATTTCACAATATATATCATATATTTTAGATCTTATTTACTTTTTCAGCTTCTTACACTAGGGAGGCAATATAATGTTTACACCTTAGGATATTATTGTATCCTTGATTGGGACTACACAAATTATTAATGAATAGTTCATGTTTATTGATTTGAAAGTTTTTGTGTAGCATCATTTAGAAAATACAAACAATATGTCCAGATCTCAGAAAGGCTGAGTAGCATTTTAAGGAGAAAAATCATATAGGTTATTAACAAAACACAGGAACAAGAAGATAGCTCAGCAGCATAAGTACTTGCCTGGCAAGCACCAGATCCTGAATTTAACCCCCAGAACCACGCAAAAAAAAGACAGAAGAAGAAGCAAAATACAATGTTTTATGTAACGACTGCCAATGTCCTACATTTGTATTTATAAGGAAACCTGGGCTGTTATGCCCACTTCAAACAAAAAAGCACAGCACAGTGACTGGACAGTAAGGTGAGCCAAGCCCAGAAAATATGAATAACAACTAACAGACTTAGGAAAACTTCTTCTACAAGGAAGAAGTCTGCCAGACACTTGAAGTACGCCATTATGTACAGGGTTATGGGAGAGAAGAGATAAGACTTATGTGCTTTCTTCTCTTCAAGAGAGATTCAAGACCATTGCTCAGATGCAATAGAAAGCTAGACTGGATTTAGTACAATTTTTTTTCTTAAAATAAAGTAGAATAATTCTATTTAAATTCTGCTATCTATACCAAATTCATAAATAAATAAAAGTGTGTGTTTTTTTTTAATTCTACTGAAGCTCTTTGGTCTCGGCAGCACAAGCAAGATGACAAAGGGAACACCATCCTTTGGGAAGTGCTGTAATAGCTGCACACCTTGTGCCGCCGCTGGGGCTCTAAGGCCTACCACCTTCAGAAGTCGACTTGCGGCAAATATGGCTATCCCACCAAGTGCAAGAGAGAGTATAACTGCAGTGCAGACGTTAAAAGGCTAAATACCCCCTGTACTGGTCAAATGGGGCACCTAAAAACTGTAAATCATCGATTCAGGCACAGATTCCGTAAAGGAAGGACACCTAAACCCGAGAGAACAGCAGTTGCAGAATCCAGTTCATCTTGAGAAATGCAGCAATCACTCAAAATAAATGCTTTGGTTTTAAAAGATAAAAAAATAATTCTACTTAAAAATAAGAGTGATCTTTTTATTGAGATAGATGGGCCATTATGAGGATTTAAGTAAAAATTACATGACTATTTATCACATCTACTATAGAAGAGATTCTTGTCCTACATAGATGATTAGCCTGGATGACAGTGAAGAGCCTTTCCCAATGCTTTTTTTAATTTTTTTTTAAGAGAAAAGAAATTAGGAAGGATACAGAATGTCAAAAAAAAGGTGATAGTAATTCAACAATGGTTGTTATATTTCATATAGTCTTCAAAGTAGTTGTTCAGATTACCAGACATGGGCATATAAAATTAGTCAAAAATTTTAAACATTAACTGTTTGATCCCAAATGAAATCTGTGTTCTATAATAAATATGCTGTGTAAATGTGCATTATTTACCCAGGTAGTGGATTTAGCTAAACACTCACACACACACACACAACACATACACACACAGAGTCTGACCTTACCACTGGGGAAAGATTATTTTACTCATTTCCTGACATAACTGCTATTTTATCCATTTATCATTATGAAACTTTCCTGTAGTTTTTCAGCTCAAGGTACTACGAAATAAGTAACTGAAATATTGGCTGAGTTGAATATATCTAATATTTATAAGTTACTGACAAACACCTACTACTCATATATTATGTGTTTGATACTGTACAGGCCCAAAATGAAAAAGGGCACAATCTCCTCTACAAAGATGCTTATAGTCTAAAAGATCAACATACATCCAAATAAAAATTTTATATATTCAGTAATAAACTAGAAACCATACAGCGTAGACCAAATGGGGCACTTAGTCCCACCTACTTCAAAAGAAGAGTTTCTGGAGAGAATAGTGGCTTTTCCAGTTTGTCAGTCAAATAAAGAAAGATAGAGTCCTCCCAAGGGAACTTCTGTAAAATGTAAAGCGGTGGAGTACAAAGGGATCACTAGAGTATAAAATGTCAAGTGCCAGCAAGGAAGCAGGAAATGAGACTGAGGTGATGGAGAGAAGTCAGCCTAGGAAGGGTTCAGACACTGCTGCTTACAAGCCTGGGAAGAGCCACGAGACCATCATCTGGAAGGTAACAAGGCAAGATCCGCACTTTCAAGCTATCATGTCAAGAGAAAGAACTTAAGATTTGTACATAATTTGGTGGAACTTAAAGGATGATGTCTTATTCACATGTATCACTGTAAGTTTAGTTTTGAAATTCCACACAAATTAAATCCTAGCTGAAGCATTCTTATATCCTAAGTGAACTACACTTTACAAGCACAGATATATACAACATGAGGACCAGAAAAGTGACTTCTTGTGTTGGCCTTTGTATAACATCTAATTCCCAGTTAAGTAACTGTTCCCATGGATTAGAAGATTGAATTAGAAATGGCTCTTTCTTATTTATGTTTTTTTAGGAATACATCTGGAAACTGCCATTCATCATGCTTGGCCTAGTAAGCAGAAAGATAGTAGTAAAATCTGTCCATAAATAAATAAATGTGATCAATGTGGGAGATTCTTTTGACCAATGAAAAGCTACTTCTAGTTTTTTTCAAAGTGTTCTTATCATCATCAGCTAGGGAAGAAGAAATCCAAAGTTTCAGTTCCTGTCAGAGACAAATTCTTCTCACTACTAATTTTTTTTTAATGCCAAGGCAAGATAAATGGAGTCATGCAACTTAAAGATGAACTCTATAAGTATCTGAGACCTAACCAGTCAAGGTCCCCCATCTAAGACAACATAAATGAAAGTCATATTCCATTTTCTTGTTTTTTAAGCATGGAAACTGACATGCACTGCAGTCCTCTTCTTACATCATTTCATATGAGCCCTGCTGATCATGGGCAGAAACCTGCATTCTGGGGAGGAAGCTCAGGCAAAACAGCACAGGATAGGTGGACCATAGCCCCAGCTGTGTCATTAGCTTGTGTCACTAGCTTGGCAGGGTGACTGCAGAAGATTAGGTCTGCAGAGTCCACAGTGCCTTTCTCAGGATAAAGGAGGGTTGGGCCAGACTATCTTTTTTTATTATTAATTTTATTGAGAAAAAAATGCAATGAGACATTTTCAAAGCAGGTTAGTAGGAGAGTTACGACAATTAATACATTGCATATTGTTGTCTTTGTAGTAGTCATTCATAGCATGAGAGATGCAGACATGATAGCCTGTCCAAACTCTATTAGTACTAATCCTTCTTCTCAATGAATTAAGAGAAAGTAGCTATATATCTATCCTATTTTGTATATTCAGGTACAAAATGGTCCTTCATTTATATCTCCTTTTTTTGTTTAGTTTTGTCAGAGATGGTATTCCATTACCATCCAAATATTATAGGTACAAAATATTACAATATATTCTAGTAGTCCACAATAGTAATGGGTTATCTGCAGGACTGGGCCAGACCATCTTAAACTATATCCAGGCCTATAATGCCATCAAGAGCAATGGCAAGTGTTTCTACCTAAGAAAATCTCATTCAAGTTATAGGAACAATGGAGGAAACAGAAAAGTTTTTTTTTTAAATAAAAAACATCAACAAGTAGAAATGAATCAGATTAGATAAAACATGACAAGAAAAGTGGAAATACGTGGTGATAGACATGAGTATAGTTTTAGTCTTCAGCATGTGGAAAGCCAGCTTTTCCAGAACCATTTATTAAAGAGGCTATCTTTCTTCCAGTGACTGTGTTTGGCCCCTCTGTCGAACACAAGGTGGCTGAGTGTGTTTGAATTTATTTCCGCATCTCCCAACTTGCTCCACTGAGTCTCAGGGTGTTTTATGCTTTGTTTCATTTTGGTTTGGTTTTTTTGTTAGTACCATGTTGTTTTCATCACAGCAGCCATGTAGTTTAATCTCAAATCAAGGATTGTGACACACCCTACTTCACCTCTGCTGTCCATGATTGCTTTTGCTACTCTAGGTCTCTTCTGTTTCCAAATAAAATTTAAGAATATTTCCTTTAGTTCTGTGGGATATGCTAGTGGTATTTTTATTGGTATGGTATTAAGTCTTTATAACAATTTTGGAAGTTTGGCTATTTTCAATATGTTGGTTCTTCCTACTCAAGAGAAAGGAGTATCTTTCAATTCTCAGGTATCCTCTTTTATCTCCTTTATCAGAATATTGCCTTCACTTTTTTCAATTCTATTGTGAAAATGGTTGTTTCCCTGCTTTTTCTCTCAGTGAGTTTGTTTGTGTGCTACTAATTTTTGAGTGCTGACTTTTTTCCAAAACAAAAGAGGAATAGAGGTCCCATTTTACTGAGCTATTGTCCCTTTTTATATCTTCCTGAAAGAACTAAAAACATCTTACCATAGTGATATATGCACACTCATGTTTATAGCAGAACAGTTCATAATAGCTAAATCTTGGAAACAACTCATGTGTCCACAACTGATAAGAGGATAAAAAGATAGTTGTTTTATACAACAGAATTCTACTCACCATTGAAGAAGGATAAACCTTGAGACATCTATAGCTAAATGGGCAGACCCTGAGACCACACTCTTAAGTTAAATATGTTTGATATATATGGGTACATATCACATTGTTTCTTTAGTGTGAGAAAACAAAAGTGCAAGTAGGGACCAAAATTACACTAGATGTTATGAAATAGGAAGAAATTGTTCAAATCAAAAGGGAAATGAGGGAAGGAGGAGGGAAAAAGAAGGAAGGGAAATAAAAGAAATGACAAAATAAAGATAAAAGGGAAACAAAGCTTTGTAAATAAAGAAGGGAAGAAGGCTAGAAGGAAGGGAGGAGAACATAAAAAAAAAAAAGACTAATCAACATATGTCATGTAGATGTACAAATTCCCTATGGTGAATATGATATATGATATAGATAGATAGATATGCATATATATGTGTGTGTGTGTGTGTGTGTACGGTAAACTGAACAATACCAATTTTTAAAAGAAATAACAAAAAAGTATTTTTAAATTAAAAAATTAAGATATATTTAAGTATATGTACCTACTACTCCCTAAGGCCAATGTAAACATTGCATATTTCAACATATACTAATAAAATGTTGTTTTACTTTCTTAAAAAAGAGAGAAAGTAGATATAACCTAAAACTCTATATGAGTGATTGAGAAGTAAAGAAGACAGATGAATGGCGATACTAATGAGTGGTGCTAAGATCAGAAAAGCAGTACCAAAGGAAGATTCTAGCCTTGTAGGCTCTGACCTGACCAGCCTGGCATGGGGGGAGTAGTGAAGAGGGCTAACCAAAGGGTCCCTGAAAATCACTACCTCACCTCTTCCAGGCAAAAAGACAGCAACCTAGAATATTCCTCTGCAAAGAAGTTATGCTTGCTTACTGGAAAGAGTTAGAGCTGCTTTGGAGACAGTGACACCCAACATTAGAGACCTCTTATGCAGGTCTGCCAAGACACCCTCTATGTCACTTCGTAGAATGTGTTTTAGGGTTTATAACTATGACTGATAACCACCTTTCAGTGGAAAATAAAAGCATATATCACAGGAAAATGGGGAAAAAGAAGAACAAAAACGCATTTGTTATATGATCAAGAAAACAAAACTAAATCAGATATTTTCAGACACATAGGATATAATATGAGGTACTAAAACAGGTCAAAGCATGGAGGAGCAAATTTGATATGAAGGAACTGCAAATGAGTAATCAATAGGATTTGACAAAAGGAAGGCAGGAATGGTGAAAACAGCTAATAATTGTACTACTAATTTGGATTGGTTTATTTCCTTTAAAATAAAATTTAAATGAAAGGATGAATGAAAGAAACTGAGAATTAGCAAGCAAAGGTGGATCTGCAGGAAGAGTTAGAAAGGGAAATTAACTTGTAAAGAATGAAAAATGTATCTACTTCCTTTCCAGTATGTGGTAGTCAATTAAAATTATATCCCAGTTAAGAAAAAAAAGAAGTGGTGGGGCCAGAGGGGTATTGGGATAAAGGATGATGTACTAGATAATCGTAGTAGGCCATGTATAATCATTATTAAGTGGCAAAGACCATGGCAAATACTTGATCCCTCAATATACATGTGTAACTGTTTCCTGGCATTGTCCTCTCAAAGTTAAATTGCAAAAGAAGAAAACTAAAAAGTTCTGAAATGGAAAGAGTGGGAAAGTTTCACTTGGAGCAAGTTAAGGAAAATTACAAAAAACAGCACACCTGGAACTGACCGCTCTCGTACCTGTGGTCTGTATCTTCATTCACCTTCCCTTGATTCTGTCCTGCCTTCTGTAGAAAATTGGAGGGATAGGTTTTATAGCTTCTACTTCCTCTAAAGTAAACAAATCCTAACGAAGTGTTCCACACCCACCACACCAACACAGATGCAAAGCTCGTTGCCTTGAGAACAGAATAAAGGTGTGACTGAGGGACTTAGAGAGATGACTCAGTGGAATAAAGGTGTGACTTACCACCCAACACGGAAATGTCCTGGAGTGGAACCAAAGAGACTTCATCCACTGAGGTCAAGATTTTGTTTAAATTTTATAGTTCTGCCATTTCTCTGAAAAGAACTTCTAAATGGATTTGTGATTTGTTGAAATAGTGAACCATGTTTGAGCTATAGCTAATATTTAAAAACCTATAAAAATTTTGAATTTATATAGGACATCACTGAAATATCAGCTGAGAATTTACATCCTCTCAGAGACCTGTTCAAAAACCCAATCTAAAGCCACCTCCAGTTACCCTCAGTCATAGCATTCCTGTTTAACACTTATCTGTATCAGAAATTCTCTCACTTATTTATACATTTATTGGTGTGTTACTCGTTTTTTAATGTATTTACTACAAGGTCTCACTACACAGATCAGACTCCTAGTGATCGTCCTGTGTTCAATCTCCCAAGCGCTGGGATTACAGGCACACGCCACCACACCCAGGCTCAATCACCCTCTCAGTGCGCCTCGGGGACAGGCTTGGCATGGTATGCCAGGGATCGAACTCTGGTCCTTGTGTCTGCGGAGCTATCTGGCAGGTGGTATGTTCCTCCTTTGTCTACTAGCACACTGTCTTCACTCACTGTAATGTAGACTGTATGAGGCCAAGATGCCATAACATTCTCTATTCTAGTCTACCTCTAGAACTGGATTCAGCAGATCATAGGTACTCATTAACTACTTGTTGACTGTAATATATTTGTAATATCTTTTGGTCTAATATATAGACTTTTTCTAGAACTTTTTAAAGTTAGAAAACACATGCACATTAAAATTAAATTTCAAGATAGAAGATGACCTAGGAATAGCAAAATAAATATTTCCATTTGGATAAATGATTAAATGAAAGTTTCTTAGAAAACACTTACTCATAGCTTCAAAAGATAGTTTATTTAAAAGTATGCTGTTAAAAAATGAATGTGAGAGGCTGGGGAGATAGCTTGGTGGTCTAAGCACCTGCCTGGTAAACACAAGGACACAGGTTAGATCTCTGGCACCATATGCTGTGCAGCCCTAGAGCTCCAGGTATACTGTACCAGCCGGGGAAAGCAGTGGTGACACACAACTGTAATCCCAGCAGTGGGGACACTGATACAGAAGAATCACTCCGAGTCAGAGCTGTGTAGTAAGGCTCTGTACCAAATATACAGTGTGTGTGTGTGTGTGTGTGTGTGTGTGTGTGTGTGTGTGTGTGTGTGTCTGTATTTTAGGGAAGGGTCTTCAAGATCTCAATACTAGATCTGATTCAGTGATCTGCCTGTTTATAGCCTCTAAGAGCTGGGATTACAGGCGTGTGCCACCACACCCAGTCTCAGTTGCAGCCTCAGCAGACACTGGGGGTGGCCAGCACAAACCATACCCTTGCACCTGCTTGCAGGTGATTTAATCCACTGAGCTTTTTGGCTGACCCAATAAATAATTTTTTAATGCACATGAAATAGATACTTCCAGTCAGTATACACAGAACAGGCTCCCCAGATGTAGAGAACAGGCACATCATGTAGCAGAACATTTAACGCTTTCTCTCTGGACCAGTTACAGAATTTGTGTCTCTCAACACACAATTAAAATGCAGTGTTCCTTGATCAAAAAGAATTAAAAGTTTCTACTAGAGATGGTGAAACATTAAAGCAAGTGTAGGTCTCTTCTGATGTGGAGCCAGTGCAATTGCACAGGATACACACCCCCCAAGCCAGGTCTTTTCTTCTTTTTCAACAACCAAGCAGGCTAAGAAAGGCGATATGGACAGGAGCCATTAGGTAACTCTCAGGAGTTGTGTGCCATTGGAGATCCACCTTCCTGACTCCCCAGTGACTCACTGTGTGTACTACATGCACACTCACACAAATAAGGTCCATGTCATTAGCCAGAGACATGTTAGCAGTCATCAAGGAGATAAAAGTAAAAACAAGACACATTTTTAATAAGAAAGGGAAAGTTCAGAGAAAAGGGTGTGACCTGCCCAATGAAAGAGAGGAGAGTGCAAAGTATTGCTTCATTTGTAATATCAGCAAATAAATTTAGCATTTAAGTTTTGGGAAGATGGCATAAAACAAATAAGATTCTGCTGAGGTGAGCTTTCAAATCCAATAGCACACTAGCTAACATGTAGAATAAAGAAGGAAAGTGTACCACACAAAGTCCTGAGGGAAGTGCCCTAGGGGTGGAGCCACACAGAGCTCACAACTCAGCACAAATTGCTTCTGATATCCCACATGGACTTATAGGACTTAATGTTTGTCCTTCTAGATTTTAGACTTGTCTTGGTTCCAATGCTTCATTTGTCTGTTTGCAGCTTTTGAAATGGTAATGTTTATCTTGTGCCTTTGAATGTTAAAAGTAACTTTTCTTTCGTACAGAGGCTCACAGCTAAAAGTCTGCCTTAGGTCTTGGAAGAGACTTGGAACTTTGACTTTTCAGCAATGTTGAAACTGTTGGAACATTGGGAACTCTTAGAGATGGACTAAAATGGGTTTTGCACAAAAGGATGTGTATGAGACTTTGGGGGCACAGGGGCAGAATGTTATGGTTTGTGTCTAGTTGTCCTCCCAAAGCTTCATGCAGTCATGGGGCAGACTTCTAGAGTTTAATATTAATTCATGATCTACAGAGATTTTGGATCTTAGTACAGCTGGGATTATGGGTGTGAGTACTACCCGAAGCCTGGGACAGATAGCCTGAAGGCAACGTAATAGAGACAGATTTCCTCTCTGTTGCCATTGTTGCTGCTACTCCTCCGCTTTGCTCTCTTGTCTTTGCTGCCGCTGTGAAAGGATGCTCTCTGCCCTGTGCCACTCTGCTTGGAGCCAGCTGAGTATGGACTGAAACCTCCAGTAGTTGTGAACTAAATAAACATTTCCTTCCTTCATTTTCAGTACAGGATGTTTGTCCCAGCAATGAGAGGGGAAAACATCTGAGACACCTCAGCTTAGAGAATCCCTCCTAGCTTATATGGAGAGAAAACCAATTGCAAAGCAGTAGCTCTCATCTTCAAACACTGAGACGGCCAAAGATATTTTGTTTTTGGTTTTTGCTTTCCTCGTCATCCCACCCTAGCTGACTCCACCTCACTCTAGTTCTTCTGCACATTTGAACATTTTCTTCCTATTTTACAATATCTATTATATATCTGCATCCTTATTTATACTTTCAGCTTCTCACACCAGGGAAACAATGCAGTATTTGCCCATGTATCTGATTTATTCACTTACAAGTATGGTCTCAGTTCTATCTATTTACCTAGAAATGTCTCAAGCTATCTTTTATGGCTGAATGGTACTCCAGTGTATGAAAAAAGAAAACTTTATACAATCATTGGTCGATGGGCATGTGAGTTGTTTCCAAAATCTGACTATTATAAACTGTACCACTATAAACATGGTTGTATGCATATCCTAGGATATGATGCTTTTAATTTCTTTGGGAAAATACCAAGAAGGGAAATAGCTGGGTCAATGGAACCTCTAGTTCTAGTTTTTTGAGGAAAACTTACAAATTTATTTTCAAGGTGGTTGTACCAGTCTACATTCCCATCATAAGTGCAGAAGGGTTCCTTTTTCCCTACAGCCCCACCAGCATTTGTTATCCACTGATTTCTTGATAATAGCCATTATGCCTACAATGAGAGGGAACCTCAGCATTGTTTTAGTTTGCATTTCTTGAATGACCAGTGATGCTGAACATTTTTCATGTATTTATTTGTATTTCTACCTTTTCGTCTGAGATGTCTGTTTATTTCAGATGCCCAGTTGTGGATTAAGCCTTTAAATTGGAAGGGCCTGATGCTTCCAGTTTTTTATATAATATTAATTAAATATAATATTTTAAAAACTATTCTAATAAGGCCTAATGAAAGTGAGATAAATGCTAGTTAATAATATTTTGAATGTCTCTCTTTATCTCATCCTAACATGGACAGTCCTTGTTGAAGCTCTAAGCATAGCTATAGCTTTTTATCATGGGTAATGTTTAATTTATATAATAAGTAGATATAAATTGTATATTTAATAGTTCAGGTTAGGGTCCTTATAGCTCTCCATATGTTTATTTAGCAGCTTTTATGAATGTGACTATCTTTGGAAAAAGGCAATGAAGACTCTGGGCAGGCAGAGGATCTTCTGAGATGTGTAGGCTTCAAATGCATAAGGGAGCCAAGTGACTTACCAGTCTCCAGATGAGCAAAAAGACCATTTTCTTTATAAAAAGATGGCTCTGACCTCTCTGCTTCTCCTCCAAATCTATGAATCTCCTCTCCCCTAACTCAAACACTAAACAAGTCTTTTCTACTAAAATGGAGTGCAAAAATAGAAATCATTGGACTGTAAACTATCAGGTTTAAATATGGTTTTCAGAGAAAATTTCCTTATTTCTTTCCTCTAGGGGGACCCTTATCTAGACTTTCAAATAATTCATTGATTAAATTATGACTGAATCAAGATAAATCTAAGGCAGACAACATAGTTTTCTATCACCACACAGTTAATAGTGAAAAATTATCTGACCATGTTATAAATTCATTAGAATAAATTAATGGCTCCACTGACATACTCAAAATAAATATGTCTGTCATAAATGCAATTAAATAATTCAGTGGAAAAGTTAAATGTTGAAACAATTACCCACATGGTTTAAAGCATTATGAAAATATTATGGAAAAGAAAAATTGAAGCTTTTATTAATAGAACATGTGTATTTTCATGTCTTTGGCATTTTTCTCATCCCCTACTAATGAAAGGAGAGAGAAAATAATATTTATGAAGTGTCTCATATGTGACAATAAGTATTTTCACATCTATCATCCCATTTGATTATCTAACTGTATAAGTTCATTTTACAGATAAAGTAAACATAACTGAAGCTTTAGAGTATCAAGTAAGCTGCTCAGGGACACATTTGTCAGTCAGGAGTTGAGTTAGCATTCCAGATATGGTTTGTCTTCCTCCACAATACTATGCTTCTTCCTATGTATCATTCAGTCTCTCACCTCAACCCTCTGTCCCAGACAACTATCTGTTGAAGCCAATGACTGCAGCCTTGCCCACTCCCAAGCTGTGCTCTCACCTGTCCCATCCTATAAGTCATGGAACATAGATTCCTCTTCCTGCCCCCATGACTATGTCCTTCTATTTAAAGCTTAATGTAAATGATATTTAATGTTTAATGTTAAGTATAAAGAAACAGTGATATAAGAAAGAATAACTTTAAAAAAAACAAAGGCAAATAATGCAACATTTGGGAGGGCTCTCTCAGAGACCATAGAAATCTTCCCATAAATATAAGTCCCCAGTGGTAAGAAGGTAGCAGGAGGGCAGCCAACAGTAAGTGGGAGTGGGTGTGGGAAAATACAAATGGAAGAAAGAAAGCTGCTTTTCAATGACTGGCCAGCTGAGGATCAGTGGAACAGAACAGAAGATGCAGACGCAACTCCGAACACATTCAGCCACCTTGTCTTTGACAAAGGAGTCAAACATGTTCACTGGAAGAAAGATAGTCTTTTTAATACATGGTGATGGATAACAAAAGAAATCACCAACAGAGTGAGCTGACAACCCATAGAGTGGGAAAATATTACAGCTAGTTATCCCACACATGAAGGACTTTTATCTAGAATATATAAAGAATTGAAAAACATCAGAAACTTCCCCCCAAATTCAAAGACCCAATCCAAAAACTGGGCATTTAAAATAAATACACACTTCTCAAGGAAAGAAATACAATGCCAAATAAATATATGAAAAAATGTTCAATATCATTGGTGATTCAAGAGATACAAATTAACACAACACTGAGATTTCATTTCACCCCAGAAATCAACTGATCAATCAAAGAATCAACCAATAACAAATGTGGCTGGTGATGTGGGCAAAGGGAACCCTTCTCCACTGTTGGTGGGAGCATAGATTGATGCAACCGCTGTGGAAATCATTGGGAGATTCCTTTTAAAAACAGATTGGAGTAGACCTCCCTGCTTGGGCCCCCTCCTGTCCCTTTCTCATAAAGGAGCTTTCTTTTCTTCAATAAATATATTCTGCTAAAAAGAAAAAAAACTAGAATTGGAGGTCTCGTTCAACTCAGCTATTGCCCTTTGGAGTGCCTTCCCAAAACAATTAGAAATATCATACCACAGGAATATCTGTGCACCTATGTTTATAGCATAGCACTCAATTTGCAATAGCCAGATTTTGGAAACAACCCAAATACTCATCAA
>PVKA01008560.1:0-16536 GCA_004027165.1 Ctenomys sociabilis
ATCCCTCAGTGATCTAACTTACCTCCAGGACCCCACATCCTTAAAGTTCCACTTTAGGGCCAAGAGCTAGATATCAAGCCCTTAACAATATGCCTTTAGGAGCTGAAAAACATGAAAGGGACCAAACCATTCATTCATACACAATAGGTGGGTAAGACAATGATCCTGAGACACATCAGCAGATTTTTGTTTTTGTTTTTTTTTAATAAGAACTACAGTTTAATTTACAAAATATTATTTATGTTCTGCCTCTATTTTTTTCCATTTATTTTTATTTTATTGAAATACAAATGCCAATCAGACAGTTTCAAAACACCTTAACCATACAGAGTCAATGAATTAATACATTGCAAAATGTTTTCATAATGTTTTGGTATTGTACAAGGTGCATACATGATATTATATTTACAGGTTTTTTTTATAGCTGAATTATATCAAAGATTCAATAATTATTTACCTAGTGGATGACCATAGCACTAAAAGCCGACATAATATCCTGTCCAACCACCATTAGTGCAAAGATTTTTTAAACTAGCAGTTAAGTGGTAGGATTCTCACCCCAACTAACTATATATGCTGATACCTGTGAACCAAGCAACTGCAATGAAATTAACAAAGTGTAACAGAAGGGTTATTCTTCAAATGCCTGTCATTCTTGTCTTCTAAATATGTACTTCTTGTCATGACATACCAACTATTACTATACTGTCTTTCAAACAAAAAAAATTTTAAAGGGTATAAATGAAAAATAAGACAAAAAGTCACAAGACAGTGCTGCTACAAAACTGTATATGGACAGATTTATAAATATCTATGTAAATATATGTAAGTGTTAATTCCTATTTTTTAATTTTTTTGTTCACTTTCTGTACAGACTTAGGGTTTAGTATTTCAATACTTGATGGAAAGTACATGTTGCATGTTATGCCTATGATGTTTGATATTTAGACAAATAGTGTGGGTAAAGTAAACAGCATATGTTGCAGGGTAATAATCATTTTCTCTATTGAAGGGTTAACAACTTAAGCTTGCAGATCAAAAATTGGAAAAAAAGAAAGACTGCGAGGTCAGCCAACATTTTGGCCCTAGCTTTTCAAGGTCAGTGAAGACTCAGGACATAGGAGAACCTGTACTATAACATCATGGAACTCAGGTGTGCCCCAGATTTTCTGATCAAGAAGTTTATGGGGCTAAAGAAGAATGCAATCAATGATGTACAGTATGCCTAAGGAGAGTCACATGAAGAGAAAACATTCTTTCAGGCTTTCATAGGGAGCAATTGGTCAAGCAATGGCCATGATTCATCCCTATGGCTGACACTGACAAGGGATCTACAAAGTGTGGTACAAGGTTGCAGGATAAACCCTGAGGGTACCTGACTGACCTTCTCTGATACAAAAGTTGCATTTCTTGTTATATAGTTCTTGCTTTCACTTGTTCTTAACCATCCAGCAGAAAAGTATAAAAATGAGGTATATAAAGTACAGCCATATTAATATACTGAGCTGTGAATGGCTCAAGTCAACAACTTCTGTGGATAACCCACTTCTACTGTGGACTGCTGATCTGTGTTGCATTTTTTAATTAAAAAAATAAAAAATAATTAAATAAAAAGAAAAAACTTAATATACTTTTAGGGACATACAAGATTCAAAGCTCACTATAGTTGTTGTCTATGTTTTTGGAGAAAACTGCTGTCTAGGTAGGCAGTTTAGGAGTATCAGAACTGGGAAAGGCACTGATTTGATGTCAGTGTTCTGTGTCTAAATCAGTAGTAGAGCCTTTTGGGAATAATCTTCTAATAATTCCCCATGTCATGGACTGACAGAAGCCTTGGATTCTCCATTGTGCATTCTGCATCTGTTGATTTTATCTAAAGTGCTGTCATTAGCTAAATAAAAGACTTTCTTTAGAAGAAATTTGATTTCTACATCTATTTTTTTAGCATCTGGTTCCAGTCTCGGTCATGATCACAGGGAAGGCACTGTTACTGCTGGAAGCTATTTACTTTCTATCAGCCATTCCCAACATCCTGTGGAACACTCATCCTTCTTGCATTTCAGTGTCTTCTGCTAAGCCTATCTCTCAGTTCTGTTGACATGTTCCAGACTCAACAAATAACCGCACCACCTGTCCTTGGTGTACTTTTTGCACGTATTTCTCCAGGTTTCCATTGATGACTGAGATCTGCTCTGTGCATAGCTCTCATCACCTACCTCACTCCACCATGAATGATACTTTTCCAAGTAATATAGCTTTTGTGGTAAAAATGCTCTGGGAATACAGAAACAGTTCAGCATTAATAAGAATCTGCTCTCACTTTACCCAAAGGAATAAAAAAATCAGGACTGTGGTTGTGGGGCAGACCCAGACTTCTTGCTATATGATTTCCTAAAATGAATGCTGCTAATTCTTGCCTCTCTTTTACACTTTTGATTTCAAAGACCCAGGAAGCATTCTGAACTATTTCTCTTTTTATTTCTTCTTGCCTCTCCATCTTCAGTTTCCTGTTGTTTCTAAGTTCATCTTGCAGCTTTCTTCTTAGGCTTTAATCCCAGAATGCTCATTTTTGAAAATTCAGAGGGCTTTGTCTACCAGTAGAAAAGAGAAATAGATAACAGGTCAAAGGTTTCTGCTTGTATTGGTTTTCTCTCCCCGCTTTACTTCAAATCTTTAGAGGAAGTGTAAGTTATGAGTAAGAGATGAGAATGGGACTCTGTGTTTACAAAGAAGAAATTAAAATGTAGCTTCTCAATTTCAGAGGAAATCCAAACTTGAGTGGCTCAGAACATGAATATGCTAAAAGAATAAAAATAAATAACAAAAACTACCTGAAGAGACTCTCTCCTTTTGTGTGATTCTCTAGGTTGAAAATTATATTTGTTTCAAATAAGTCAGATAACAAGAAGCAGTAGGACAGGGAATTTAAGATGAAAAAATGTTTACAGTTTCTTTCCTCAGGTTTTGCAAGTGATAATACAGAGAAAGAGCAGTAGAGAAAAGAATGAGACTGGTGCAACAAAAAAATCACATAATGGCAATTAAGCCAGCTAAGCAATATATATATACTGTCTGCAGGATGATGAATTAGTTTGAATTATCTGTGTGCTATCCTCACCTCAAAAAGGAAGAGTCCATTTTTGTGTTTCTTGGAGATCCAATCAGGAACAGACTAGGCCTAGAGAAAACTAGAGATGATGTGTCTGTTCAGAAGTGAAGGTGTGGACCTTGTAGATAGAAAGAGGTCATCATTGGGCTCAAGGTCACTTCATGTTAACAATGATAGTTATGGACCAGGTGCTTCTAAGGCACACAACGACCATTTCACCCAAATCATCTCAAGCAATGAAAACAAGGCATTAGTTCTTCCATTTGAGACTGAAAAAATAATTCAGTTTCTAAATGGTTAAAATAACTTGTTCAAGTTCACAGAGCAAAATAGCTATTTAATTAAATAAGTTGGTTACTTGGGTATGCAAAGCAATTTCATCTTTCAGGCCCTGTGCTGATCTGCTCACTCACTACTAAGCATAGCAATGGGACCATTTCTAAGCAGTGAAGTACTCTACTGTCTTCTATGTTACTCATGTTTGGATGTGCTCATGAGTCTCAGGGAAAAAACTTTTCTTAGTTTTAAATGAAAAGGCAATAAGCAAAGCAGTAAAAGCCCAGGTCTCAGTGGCTGTATAGCTCTCCTCCAGACCTCAGGTTTTTACTACAAAATTGTCCTACATCCTTAGGCCACTGCTCATACAATTTTCACTTAGTTAAACCTGATCCTGACTGGTACAACAGCAAGGCAAACTAGACAGCAGTTCAGGTGAGAATCTTGAAGAGACTTCTCAGCTGATATCCTGGTTATGCTACTGGGTATTAGCATGATACTGAACAAGCTAGTGAACCTCTCTACCTTGGCATCCTCATATGTAAATCTTAAACAGTATTCAGGACTTCACATTGCTCAGTATGTTCTTTATGTGTAAAGGACTTGGAAGTGCACTTCACATGTAGTAAGGGTGGGAAAGGGTTCTTTTGATTTTGTTTGATCTTTTTATGTATAATTAAAGGGTAGATTATTTGTTGTTTAATAATAAATATTTCAATTTCCCAAAGGAGTAATTATAACAAATGTAAAATTTTCTGTTCATTATAACATTCTGTATAACATACATATTTACTTTCAAATATATATATATATATATATATATATATATATATATATATAATTTAGGCATACCTAGAATTCTCATATTTTCTGCCCCTATACATTATGACAGTGTTTGTGAGTGGAGACCAGACCCACTGTTTCATTTTGATTCTTTTCTACCCCTTTGAAAACATGAGTCCAACCAGCATTACTTGGCAGAAGGAAAAATCAGAAATCTATTAATACAATCATGGCTGAACACTGAGCAACACAAGAAGCACCAAACTCACACCTGTGATATCTAATCTGTGTAACATTTAAACTGCTGTGCATGATATGATGCCATATGCCAATTTTATCCAGCGTTCCTCTGCTAATGTTACATTGACTTATCACTAGCTCCCGACTTCCATGATGACTTCAGTTGGCTTTCAATGCTTAATACTTAACTTAGCTCGAGACAAAAATGCAAAAGACACATAAAATTGGAAGTGTACAATAGATATAATGCAAGTGAAAGAAACCATGCATTCAGGATGAGGGATAGGAGAAAAGGAAGGAAAAAAGGAAGAGAGAAATCATGTATGTATATATACAGGACAGCTAAGATGATTGTACTACTAATTTCCATTAATTCTTTGCAGGTAGCAGTTAATGCTTAAAATTTTTACTCTGTCCAGTCTTACATGGTTATTTCTGGTAATCTGTATATCTACATTGAAGGCAACAATATATAAGTACTTTGTATATTGCATAATGTACAATGTTGAATTCCTACTATCTTGCATTTATTTTGAAATTGTGCATTATTTTTCATGAGCTATTTATTATTTTCTATTCTCTTTAAAATTAAAAAAAGCAAATAGTGATTCATCTAATCCAACATGGGAATTCTTTTCCACAATCTCCAACATTCCATGTAGTAGAGGTAGACATGAAATTTAATTGAAGCCAGTGTAATTAAAGGTAATTATGTAAATACATTTGTGTTTTCTTCCACACTCTTTGATTTCTCCCTCCACTTGTACATTAGAAAGCAATCAGGTAGTTCTAGCAAGATGGCACAGCAGTTTGGAGGAAGCATCACAGTGTTTGCAAATTTGGTAACTTGAAGGATGGAGGTTAAGAAAAGATAGTACAGTATGGAGTTTTAGTGATCTGGTGAGGAGAAGAATCTACTGATTTTTTTCGTTGTTCAGAACACAACTGACAGAAATATTCGAATGCATCTTCCAGTGAACTGTCACAAAAAGACACATATCCATTTTAGATCTAGCAATCTTATTTCTAGCAATCAGTTCTTAGAAATATTAAAATAATGGAAATAACAAGTGATTTAAATTGTTTTCAATAGTGGAAATATGAATCCATGTTATAGAAATTACAATGGAAGTGCTGTGCTGCACTTAAGTGAGTTGAAATGGGCAACTACCCATACACATTTTTAAATAAGAAAATATAAAGACATTAAGATTTTAAGCAAAAACTGTAAATTTTTCAGTTACATATATAGAAAGTATTTGATCTAAGATAAAACTCCAGTAGGTCAGTCAATGGACTCTGTTGAACACTTTTATGCTTCTGTATTGTGACTCATCCAATCTAATATGCTTGTGTTTTCTTAGTGCTATGGGAAAAAGGAGTGAACAGCAGGAGAAGGTGAAATATTTGTGTGATCTTCAGAGAAATCAGAGTATAAGCAGCAGTGAAACAAGAAGCTTTGTAGAGATTGCTCTTGAAATAGTGCACCAACAAAAAAATTAGGCCCTGAGAGAAATAGGGTACACAGTGATGGTTTTTAAGGTGTTGTACACTGCTTATGTGCTGAGAGTGACTGCCAAACAATAAGTGGCCTATTTATTCAGTTCTAAGATACAAGGTCTCTCCCATATTCCTAATGAGTTTGAAATTGGAATATATTTACTAATCTGCAAAAGAAAACATGGAAGATTGTTATCAAATTTGAAGAATCATAGGGGGTACTGTTTACTAAACATTCAACAAAATATTTAGTTCAGTTTACCAGTTAAAACCTTTGAAATTCACGTATGCTTAATTCCTGGGCTTTTTTTCATCCTCTCTCATTCCACTCTATATCATGATTAAAAGAGATGTATTCCACTCTGTCTCTTTCTGTTGAGGAGGATTTTGCTTCTGCATATCTTTGCATTAATGATTAAGGCCATCCAATGCAAGCATATGAGAGCTCCTATATTAGATTCTCTATGTTGGAAATTATACATACTTCTCTTTTTTCAAAAGATATATATGTATATACATTATTTTTTAAATATATTTTAGTATAGGATCCACAGGGTCTCACTACACAGATCAGACTTGTAGTGATGCTCCTGTTTTCAGCTTCCCAAGGGCTAGGATTACAGGCGTGTGCCACCATGCCCAGTCTTGTATTTCCATGCTTATAAAAGGTGAAAAATGTGATGGGATGCACAAAAATTTGAGTCCTTGCAGATATTGGAGGATATAGAAAGCATTGAAGTTTTGGCAGAACAAAGTATAGCATTTTTAATAAAAAAATTGAATACAGAATTATTATATGATCCTCCAATTCCATTTCTGGGCATATATACTAAGGCAACTGAAAGTCTGATGACACTCAAAGTAGTGTGACCTGTAATAACCAAAGAGCAGTACAGAACCACGTGTTCATTGGCATGTCACTGGAAAAGTGAAATGTGACGCATATATCAAATGTTATGATTCTGTCTCAAAAAGAAGGGATGCTCTGACACATACTATAACATGCATAAATTTTAAATGCTTATTTTAAGTGAAACATTTAGTCGTAAAAGAACAAGTATGTGATTTTACTTACATGAGGTTTCTAGAATTATCAAATTCTAGAAACGGTGATATTTGCTATAGTAAGGGAGGAAGAGAGAGAGAATAATGAAAATATTATTGTTGAAGGTATATAAATGTGAAACTATGAAAGCTGAAGTGTTTTAGAGATGGGTGGTAGTGATGGTCCCACAGCTCCATGACCAGTCTGTGCCTGTCCCTGCACTACACACTGAGAATGAGATTGCAAATTCTTAGTGAATTTTAACAATAGTAAAATGTATGTTCATACAGTAATGGTATAACCAACAATAATGATTCCATGAGCAAAGGGAATGTAATCTTTGAGAAGCTAAGAGGGGCTGTGATCCTGTTCAAAACTGTACAATATGGTTCTGAATTGAAATAACACAGGCTCTATCACCATCAGGGAGAGACAGAGCTGCAGGGGCAGGGGTAGTCATGAGTTATTGGTATGAAAATAGGACCCTCTCCCTCCGGATAGGATATTTGGTCTTATATATGATGGACACATAATTATTACTCATCTTTATTGGGTAAGTGATATATGTATGCAGAGTGTAATACTTCAATCAAGATGATTAGCATAGTTATTACCTTGTAAATTTCTTTATGGTTAACATATGCAACATTTTCTTCTCTAGCAATTTTGAAATATACAGACATTATGGCTAATCACATTGAATAACAGGAATTGGGCCCACAGGAAAAAGAAACATAATAGGCTGCCCAGTAATGCTGAGTATTCACTTGAGAATGCAAATTCGTGTTCCAATTATTCTGAAATTTGTGTAACATATTCCAGATGTGTTCACCTGTTTGGGTACAAACATGAGGACATATAGTTTAATTATTTGAAGGTAAGTATAAGTTTAGGCAAGAGTAAAATTAAGCAAGTAAAAGAATGCAGGGTCAATTGTAAAAAAAAAAAAGGGTAAAAGAAAATAATTGATTTAGATGAATCGATGTGTGTTTATTTGTAAAATTGGAATAACCTTAACCTCCAGTGTATAAAGTTGTGGGCAGAACAGTATAAAGCACTCTGAATAGTTACATTGGCACTTAGAAAATCGCCAGTAAACATTAACTATTTTTACTAACATATTACTGTCTGTGATGGACAATGGAGGAATTAAAACAGGTAGAAGCTGCTGATGTATGAAATAAGATGGGGCATCGGTGGATGAGACATTTCAATGACAACAATATTTTTCTTTACTGAGGACTCTTGCTTTCAGTGGCTTAACAAGTGACTGTGGAGAAATCAAGAAACTGAAGGAGTGTAAAGTAACATTATGGTGAAAGTTTTAGATGAGTTGGAATTTTGCAGAAGCATCAGTGTGCTGTGTTTAGAAACCAGCAATGCTGAGACTGGAAAAATCCTTAAGGATCACGGTGCTAGAAAAAGACAAACAGTTGGATTCCAATTGAAGAGAAGCAGTTTCCTACTACCTCATTATTTCAATAAAGACATAGATGCAAGACAGCAAGTATCCAAAAGATGTTCACTGATTATTTATTTCAAGTTCAGAAGATCTGAGTAGCAAGGAGTGAGGAGCTTACATTCTCTTTAGGAAGACAGACTCCTGCTAACAGTGCTAAATAAGTGAGGGTTGAGATTGCCATGAAAACAAACAGCCCTACTTTGAGCCCTATGAAGGGCACTATGACAGGTATCCTTAGCTTTGATCTCCAGACAGGTCAGCTACTCCGAGCTGAGTGCAATACTTGGGAGTCTAGGGACAATGATTTGGAATTGCTGGAATTAATGTTTAATCATGTACAATGTTGTGGTGTGTTTGCCAGTTACATTATTTTGAACTCTGTGCTTGCTTGTGTCTAACTTTATCCTTAAATAGACCATATTTAAGTTGACTACACTGTCCTGAGAAAAATGCTTATCTTTTCAAGTATTACTATGTTGCTAACTAAATTAAAGTGCAGCAAAGAGATGTTCAATATTTTTGTAAAATTTAATTTTATTACTAGAGTTGTAGAAGAAAAGAGGTTATTAATTTTAAATTTATATTATATAGATATAGATATAATTACTTTCATTGCAAGGATATACTAGTTTTTAGGTTAATGTTGATATGATAATATTTAGTCCTCAGAAAGAAATATGTGGTAGAAGAAAATTTCCATAGTGAACTATATATTTAAGTTGAAATGAAATATAAATCATATTATAATATTTATCTTGCATAGTTGTCTTATTTTCTTTTTGCTTTTGAAATATTTCAAATAATCCTAATTACTGAGTCACTTTCCTGTGGCTGGGGTAAAATGTGGGATCCCACAACTCAAAGGAGGAGAGATTTAATTGGTTCACAGTTTCCAGTGGGTTTAGTAAAGAGTCGTCTGGTTCCAAGGTAGAGAAGATATGGTAGAACATCATGGTTAAGGAAAGATGCTCATCCCACTGCAGCCAACAAGGAGAGGGAGAGAGACAGAGGCAGAGACAGAGAGACAAGAAACAGAGAGAGACAGAAAGACTGAGATAGAGTAAGGAAAGAACAGGCTGTTCCAGGTCAGACCTCAGTGCCCAGGCTCTACCTCCTAGTAGTGTATTTCAGTACTAAACTCAGCAGTGGACAAACCCACAGGTGAGCATGGTGCCCCTGCAATCCCATCGTCTTCCCACTACATGAGCCTTTGGAGGCATATATTCACTTTAAACATTAATATTCTACCCTGCATCCCAAAAGACTCACGTACATCTCTTTATGCAAAATACATTTCTTTCATTTCTAAGAATCATTAAAGTTTTAACAGCTCTGAATTTCTTAAAACACTGAAGTTAAAGTCTCCTCTGCATCTCAAAGCAAACTCTTAGCTATTCATCCCAGCGAAATAGTAAAATAAAATCAAATACTTGCAACATGCAAAGACATCAGATAAACATTCCTATTCTAAAAAGCTTGGATAGGAAGAAAGAAAAGAATAGGACTAAAGGAAGTCCAAAATCCTGAAGGTTAAATAATAAATATCCTTATTTCAGGTCCAGTACTCAGGGCAAATGGGTACTGACAGGTGATGGAATGTCAATGCTAAAGAACTTGGGTGGCACTACACCCACAATCTAACTGGTTATTGTCCTTCTGGCCTCTCTCCAGGGCTGTTTTCACTAGCTACCTATTACTTCCTTTACAGATCTTTCTCATTTCTGACATTTCTATCTTCTTGGAGTCTTCACTGCATATTTAGCTTCACATTCTAAACTTTTAGGGGTCCTCTGCCAATCTCCAGGAGTTCTAAAATTTGGGTGGAAATGTCTGTGACCCCACAAGTATTGCATTCTGCACATTTGAAAAAGCAGCATCATATAGAACTTGCCAAGGTCTCTCTTCAGGTTAAGCAGTAGTCAGGCCCCCTTGGACTATGTCTTCAGAAGGCTCTGAGTGTCTTGGTAGCTGAGAATCATGGAAAAAATCCACAGGGACCAATTTTCTAGGAGACCCTTCTTGAGAAGGGCAGGCAGAGATTCTCTTCTTAAATAAAGCTGACACTTTTGTATCCTTGAATCATCAATGAATCCTTGCTGATTTCTGAAATGCCCTCCAGGAATCTTTCTTCTTATTCCCATACAAAATATTTGCTTTACTTCTAATGGGTGCTTTTCTCTTCAAAAGCCACAGCTCTTTCACCTGCACCTTACAAGGGGGCACTCCTGAGCCAAGATGCAAATTCTTAATGTTTTTCTACTTTCAGTTATCACTATAAATCTGGCTACAAGTACCAAACAGTAACCATGCCACAGCCTGAATAGTTGGCTGTCTTGAAATTTTTTTTCTGACAGATAAATTAATCCTCATCTCTTACTCATAGTCTCCTGTCAAATCTCAGGACAAAGGAAAAAATAGAAAAATGATCCACCAGAGTACACTGGCCCACCAGTCCAACTGCCAGAGGAGTCTTGCACCCTACTCAGATCTCCTTATCATGCTCTTTATTGCTCACATTCCTTAGAACTACCCATGAAACTCTTGTTGACAATATTCCACTGATTCTCTAGCCTGCCTTTCAAACCTTTTAAAATTCTTCCCACAAACATGTTTCAAAAGCAGGTGTTTGGACACAGCCACAGCAATAACCTACCCCTGTGGGATGAATTTCTGTATTAGTTGCTTTCTTGTTACTGTAATGAAACTCACCATTTCAATGAGAAGCTGTTTCTTTGATTTCCAGTTTCCAGTGGGTTCAGCCCAAAACTTGAATGCTCCAAGCCAGAAACACATGGTAGAAGACAGGGCAGGGACAAGTTGCTCAACTTGGGACAGCACAGGAAACAGAGAAAAAATGGAAACAGAGGAGACAGGACCAAGACTACACTCTCCTGTGTGCATTCCCAGTGACCCACTTTTATCAAGGCCCTGAGAGCATGCTAAGCTACTAAACTCACAGGGGGATAAACCCATTGATGGATAGGGTCTCCACAATTCTTGTACAATAAATTATCAAGATGAGTAAAGTTCTAAATATAAATATTTCTAAATTGATTTGTCTACTGAGCATCGGAGTACTCCTTTCCCTTAGACATTGAATCAAAGAAAAAGATAGTGACATTTAACAAATGTAATCACTTTGTAAATGGAATCACCTGAAAAGTTGAGATTTTTTAGTATTTGTACTTGTCTTATATTTTCTTTAATATCAAAATCTTGAATGTGATATTTCAGTTTTCCCTCATTTGAAATGAATTGAATAAAGTAATAATCATAAGTATTATCTTTAAGAACACTGATGTTGACTGCTTGCAAATGTTTAAATACTACATGTATTATTAGTGTGCATAAGTGTATTATTTGATGGAATTATAGTTATATTAACAGAGTCGAATGAGTTAAGAATACAAATACTAGACATGCTATCCTGAAAAAGCAACCAAAAATGTACACACATCATTGAATTACCACACTTAAAAATATATATTGACTTACACCTAGTAAGACCAATGATATTCTCAACAAAATTAAAATAAATTTTCATCACACAAAATAATTCACATCATAAATACATCATAAATACACTTATTGCACTGATAGCTCAGTGGAATAAGTGCTCGCCTGGCAAGCATGAAGTCCTGAGTTCGATCCCTGGTACCATGAAAACATAAATAAATAAAAATGAATACAGCTGTTTCAGAAAATAAACTGCATAACGTGAAATTCAGAAGAAACACTTTTAAGCTATGTGAAATTATAATATAGAAGAATTGAAGGCAAATCTAAATTGAAAATAGGTCATCTTTTATGCCATATAGGTAAAACACATAAATTTTGTGCTAGAAAGGATTATTAACACACAGTCCTTCATGCTATTTTTCCTCATCTCTATAACTCAAAATGCATATTTAAAAGCTTAGTGCAAAAAATAGCAACAAATGAGGTGTGGTTTGGTGAATTTGATTTTAATCTTCTGTACCTTAATGAAGTGGCATGAACGTTTGATTTTTCCTTATTTTACTTAGCAGGTATTTAAATGGATTTTTTAAACTGCCAAATTGCTTCTAAAAGAGCTAAGATTCTTTATATTCAAAAACAAAATATTCTTTCCTCTCTTTAAGCAGACACTCAAACAATTAAAAGGCAAGCAAAGCCATGTAGATGAGCATTTAGTAGCAAAGAGAATTATTTCATAATTATTGTAAATTGCTATTTAGCAAAATAGGCAATTATATTTCAAACTAACTTTTTGAAAGCAATTTTTTATGTGTTAGACCAAAGGACAGAGAACTTTGCAAGACTGAAAATAAAAATGCTTGTAGGCTTACTTTCTTATGTTAATTACTTATATGTACACAGAATAATTACCCTTAAACCCATGCATATCAGGTCTGCACTGGTGTTCCTATTTTACATTTAAGAAAACTAAGAATAATCCAGTGAGATAGCTCAGCAGTCTAAGTGCCTGTTTGGTGAGTGCAAGCACCCAGGTTCAATCTCCAGTACCACATGCTACGCCGACCCCATGCCACTCTCACTGAAACCTGGCATGGTAGAACACACCTGTAATCCCAACTCTAGGGAGGCTGAGACAAGAGGATCCCTGTGAGTCCAAGCTGCACAGTGAGACAATGAGTCAAATAAATAAATTAAATTAAAAAACAGAAATAAAAGAGCTATTGTCATTTTAATAAAGCAGCACAGTTTGTAAGTGGCAGAATTACTATCCTCAGTGAAGTCCTGACTCCTGATATCCTTCTCTGTCATTAAACTGTATGTACATTTATGAGTCCTCTTTATGTATAAATATAGGCACACTGTCAGAACACAGAGGACTGTAAGAAATAGAGTACTCTCAGAGCCCAAACCAGCAGATCCGAATGGGGGTGCTTCCTATGCTCTTCTTCAAGCCTATCAGCAAGCATGCTACATAAAGCCAGCAAGTTAGGCACCACACAGAGCCAAGGACAGAGAATCTGCTCTGTATCAACATGCCTGCTTCCTAGATTTTGTGTTGACAATATTTACTCAAAAGTGACCTCTGCTAGAAGTATTACAGGCCTCGTTTGGTGACAGGAAACTCAACATTTAACCTGGTTCTTGCATTCATCTCTGGGAAACTTCCAGCTGGGTCCCTTCTCTGCAGGGTGAAGCTCTGCACCTGTGTCTGCTAATTCAAAACTCACTCATGGAAAGTTTTATGGTTACCATCAGAGCTATCGTGTTTCTCTGTAGTTAGTAAATCGAATACAATTCTTGCTCTCATTAGAATTCAGTATCTGTAGTATATATATTACTGCTTGGCTCTTAAGTAGGATAAAATGATCACCCATCATTTTGTCACATCAGACCTTTGGGCAATGGATTTCATTAGGTCTTGGTGGGTCATATGATGTTACATTCTATCAGCTCGGTTAGTGGCTCTTCTGGTCTTCTGTGTTTGATGCTTCTATCCAAAGTGCTGAGCATCTCACTAAAAATTGGAGGAACTGGAGTTCCACTGGGTCTTCAATTATTTTTCCTGTTGTCTCTCCAGCTGGACCCTTCATTTTTACTGCATGTGGAATCTCCCAGGCCAGGAGCTCTCCAAAGTGGAGTATTCTAACGACTCACTTGGGAAAGGCAAACCCTATCTATGACCTTGACATCCTTCTCACAGTTAGGTTTAAACAATCAATTTATGGTTTAATTTCTGTCCAACTGTAGAATAAGGTCCACCACAATAAGGATCATGTCTGAGTTGATTTGATTATGTCCCAACTACTTATCACAGTGTCTGGGGCATGGAATTTGTAAATAATTGATGGGTGAATTAATGAATGAATTAATGAGGTCAGCATACAATTTAAAACAGTACAACAGTTTCTCTTTAACCACAGTTTCACATTTGTAGTTTAGTTTGCTTGCTATGGGAGAGTACTTGACACTATTAAAGGGAAAACTCTAGTACAATATTCAGGATGAAGTGCTCTACAACACATTGCAAAGAGACAACTTTGTACTTGGATTTATAATTTTAAATATTTATTTATTTATTTTGGCAGAACCGGGAATTGAACTCAAACCTTTGTGCTTCCCAGGCAAGTGCTTATTCTACTGAGCCATCTCCCCAGCCCCTTTGGATTTATAATTTTTTTAAAAAGCAAAAACTAGTTTCAAATATTGATTTTGGCTATCATTAGTAATCATTTTGACAGTGTATTTCTTTAAATTTTTAGCTATATAGAATCAAATTTACAATGGATTATTTTAAAAGCACTATTATAAATTATATAGTTTATAACTTGCCAAGTGAGAACAAATGTGCTTTTGCTACATCTAATGTTTTCTATATTGTATATTATTAATTACAGTTATTTATCATGGCTCTTCTTATAAGCCTAGAGTTTATCCTCTAAAACATCTAAAATGGAAATGAGTTTTTAAACTAATATTCATGGTCACATAAGAAAATTAAATTTTGTCATAAGTATGTATGTACAGGGTATAGAAACAAAATATATGTAGGGTTTTGGAATATCATAATTTTATCCTTCAGCTTTGCACACTGAAAAATAATAACCCTGTGGATAAAGCAGCACCAGTAGAGCAACAGAAAATCATGATGCTGCCAAATGCCCTCTGATCAGGGTCAATTTTCAGAAGTATGTACTATTTTTTATTTTTCTGATATGAATATTAACATTTTTAAGGCTCTGCTGCATGACAAGTTTCTTTTATTTAAGTATGTTTTCCTATTTACTTACAGGTAATTCTTAACTTATTTCCTTGACTCTGTTCATAGCCTCAGTGTTGCTTAAAACCTCTGAATTGATGACTCTAAGATCCCAGGTACATCTGAACTACTTTGTCCTGGAATCCTATTTTATTTTGAAAGCCCATTTATTAGCCCATTAATCAAGAGGAGCTCCTAAAAGCTCTATTTCCCATACCTCTTAAACTCAAATACTCAGCCCACTCATTGTAGAAGAACTGGAATCACATCACCTATTTGAATTGTAACAGATAGTCTCTGAGAGGAAAGAAAAAAATCTTGGCAAAGTCTCACAGGGATGCATCTATATGCTCAACATTCTTTAAGTGGTTTCCAGTGGAAGATATCTTCTGAAAAGCAAGATAAACCTAATAGCCCACAAGTCTTAATTTGATCTTACAATTGACAAAAGGACACTGGAAACAGTCTGAAAACTATAAACCCCCTAAGTTGTTCCAAAATAACTGGCTGAATCCTGTTCTAGCAATGATTTATTAGATGATCTAGTAAAATTCTGTGCACAAATCTGCCCATAGCTCTACTTGCCAATATAAGAAAAATTTCCAGCTTAAGATACAAGAAATTGCAGCTCTGGGGATGGCTCAGTGGAATAAGTGCTTCCCTGGCAAGTGCAGGGGCCTGAGTTCAATCCCTGGTTCCGTCAAAAAAAAAAAAAAAAAAAAGAGAAATTATTAAATTTGAATGTCTGCCTATGAAAACAAAGATAAAAATGTCACCTTTGAGAAAATATAACAGAATCCCCTGTGTAATATATGGACCATGGCTTTGAGCTTTCCGAAACACAAAGAACCAGAAAAATCTGGTTTATTCTCCAGAGAAAAGATAATTACCAGACACCAAATCTGAAATAGACCAGATGTTTTATGGAGTTTAACAAAGATTTCTAAAAGTCATTCTAGCTGTCCTCAGTCAAATAGAGTTGTCTCCTAGCAGTGAACAAAAAGGCAGGAAATAAGAGCATGAAAACACAATCTGTGAAAGAGAACCAGATGAAAATTCTGGAATTGAATAATAGTATAAGGAAAAAAGCAATCGGGAACTTATCTGATGGGTTTGAGGAATTACTGGAGGAAAACGTTCAAGCATATTGATGAATAAAAATGACCTGAAGGAAAAATCCAGGGAAAAACTTTTGACAAAATGTAAATAAAGACGAAAAGAGAAGAGGAATAACAACAAAAAGTGCAAATTCTATGTGCCGCCCTGGGGGGAGAAGCCAGGGTGAGGTAGGATAGCTGAGGAAGTAACAACAAAAAGCACCTCAGCATGCCGGTGTAGAGTGTGCTCAAAGGCTATTGCATTCCACACAGGATAACTACAATGGAAACTACTTGTGAGACAGACAA
>PVKA01008560.1:16636-72527 GCA_004027165.1 Ctenomys sociabilis
AAAAAAAAAAAAAAAAAAAAAAAAAAAAAAAAAAAAAAAAAAAAAAAAAAAAAAAAAAAAAAAAAAAAAAAAAAAAAAAAAAAAAAGAAAGAAAGAAAAAAGAAAAAGAAAAACTTATGGCTTGAGTTCTGGGAATATGCAGAATATTGAGTCTAGACCTTTATACCTCACCATGTACTAAACTAAAATCAAAATGGATCATATAGGTCAATGGGCAAACTTTCTATCTGCTGGAATACAAAATAAATAAAACTCATAAATATATAGAGGTAAGCAAGGACTTCCTCACTAGATCCCTAATAGTACAAAGAAAATAAACCAAGAATGAACAAATAAAATCATATCAAATTAAAAAGCTTCTACACATCAAAGAAATAAACCAACAGAGCAAAGAGATAACCCATTGAATAAGAAAAGATATGGATAGCTACTCCTCGGCCACAGATATTGTATATCTAGCATTTCAGATATACAATAACTTCAAATAATTAAACATCCTAAAATAAAAGTTTCAGTTAAAAAATAGGCAACCCAAAGGAACTGACACTTCTAAGAAGGAGAATTCCAAATGCCAACAAACACACAAAAATATTCAGTGTTCTTGGCCATTAGAGAAATGTAGACTGAAACAACATCGACACATTGTATTACTCCAAAAACAACAGCTGTCTAAGTGCTGGCAAGGTTCCAGGAAAGCAACCTTCTACTTTGTTGGCAGGAATGTTAACTAGAGCCACCATTATGAAAATCAATACAGGGATTCCTCAAAACAACTAAAAACAGAAATTCCATTTGATTTGGTTATTACCCTTCTGGGTATCTTTCTGAAAGAGCTAAAACCATCTTGCTACAGGGATACAAGTATACTCATTGTTATAGTCTCGTAATTTCTAAATTTTAGAAACAGAATATATCGCCATCAACAGATGAGTGGACAAAGAAAATGTGTTATTTATACATAATGCAGTACTACTCTGCCCTAAACAAAGATCAACTTGATACTTCCCTAGGTAAATGAATATACCTTGAGACTGTAGTATGAAGTGAAATAAATTGGACAGACTAATATCACACAGTTTCTCTTATATAAGAACACACACCACACACACACACACACACACACAGAGAGAGAGAGAGAGAGAGAGAGAGAGAGAGAGAGAGAGAGAGAGAGAGAGAGCAATATTCGAGATAAATAGAAACTAGTAGAAACTATGGAGATCTTTTTCAAATGGATGAAGGAAAAAGCAAAGGAGTGGGGAGGGTGAGAAAGGGGACTGAAATGAGAAAAAAATGAAAAGGGCCAGCCAAACGCCTCAGGGCATTAAGGTGCCTGCAAGCAAGAACAGAACAGGGATTCCTAGGCCAGCAAGGCCCCAGCCCTGGGGCAAACTGAAACAGCTATTGAAACCGGGCATGGTGGTGGTCATCTGTAACTCTAAGCTCTTCGGAGGCTGTAAACAAGATCACTACAAGTCCGATCTAGTAGTGAGTCCCTGAGCACCCTGTAGACCCTTCCCTAAAACACACACAAAAGTAAAGAAAAAGAAAAGAATGAAATGATGAAAATAAAAAGCTTTTGCAAATGGCAAGGGGAGAAAGAGAAGGAGCAGGAAAGAAGAAGGAAGATAGGGGAGAAAAACAGATGAAGAGTTAGGTATGTATGTGGCGATTTCCCAGTGTGAGTGTAATCACTATGTTCAGCACAAGGGTACTAATACAAAACAGAAAAATAATGATTTGTATTAGGCTCAGGCTGTCATTAAAAAAAAAAATACCACAGTCTGTGGTGTACACTTTCCTTTTTTTTTTTTTTTTACAGTTCTAGAGGCTGAAAATAGATGCTCAAGGTGGCAACACGGTTGGTGAGGCTTTTCTGCTTGGACTGCATGTAGCTGCGGGCCACTGTGTTGACAGGGCCTTGCCCTGGTGACAGAGAGGAGGGAAGAATGGCTGGGAATGCTCTAGTGTAGCTTCGCACTAGGACATGCTGCACCAGATCCAGCACTCTACACATAGGACCCCGTTTCACATTCTTTGCTTTCTTACCACAGGTGCAGCCACATGCGGGACAGAACCACAACGTGCAGGATGGCAAAGGCCTTTACATTCAGTCCATAGCAAGCATGAGGGCAGCACTTAGGTCATTTCTACATGACAGCAAGCACAGAGGACTTATTACTTGCCCAGTTCCACTGTAATGAATGTCTCCAGGAAGTTACTTAGCTGGAAGGCAAACGAAACTAAAGCGAATTTGGATCTGCATGGAAGATTACAGAAAACCAACATAACAAATTTCTGGCTACATATAAAAAGTATTTTTCCTCTTAATTCTTCAAAGTAGGACTATTGGAAGCAAAAATATATTTTGAGAATTTGTTATGTGTGTAGATGAAATAGATGATAAATATAGCATAAAATATGGATGATGGTATAAACTGAGCTATGCAAGGATCCTATATTCCTATATTTTATGCAAATATGATGCTAATTATGCAGCCTCTGAAAAGTTAAGAGGTATATTGTGATCCATTTCTAGCCACTAACAATATAATATATGTCTATGTAGCTAAAAAGGTACCAAAGCCACCATGGAGATGCACCCACTGGAAGAAAACAGGACCAGTTTTTCACAAGAGTCAGAAATTCCAGTGACATGCATAATGAATAACTTTACGAAGCCAAAAATGACAGAATATGAATTTAAACTCAATTCTGTCTTCCCACCTCATGATTGAATCACTTGTGCTCTGCAATTTTCAATATTTTATGGTCTCCTGATCCCAAGGAAAAGGTGTCTTTTGCTAGGACGTAGGAGCCTGGTGAATATTCTCAGAGGTACTTATTGTCATCTGTAATCTTGCCAAAGATTTTTTTGTATTAATCATTCCACAACTGTTCACTGAGGTGCTTCTACATTCTGACATAGTTCTAAGTGTTGAAAATCAGTTCAATACAGAAATCATCACCTGTGAATTATGGAAGTTACAAGAATTAAAATTTAATCTTCTTCAAACCCCTTCAGCATAAAATTCTTTTCTGTATTTTTTTTTTTTAAGGAATGCTCTACAAGCTGTTCAGGGTCTCACTACTAGATCAGACTCGAAGTGATCCTCCTGTTTCCAGCAACCCCAGTGCTGAGATTACAGCCTCCCAAGAGCTGGGATTACAGACACGTGCCACCATGCCCAGTATCAATCTAGATCTCTGTGCCCTTGGGGCATGGCCAGCACAGCAGGCCCAGGGATTGAACTACTGGTCCCTGTACCTGCTTGCAGGTGCATTAATCCACTGAGCTATTTGGCCAGCCCTTAAAATTCTTCATTTAAGTATTGGTACAGGGTCTCACTACACAGCTCAGACTTGTGGTGATCCTCCTGTTTTCAGCCTCCCAGCACTAGGATTACAGGCATGTGCCACCACACCCAGACTCTGTTGTCAACTCAGCACAACCCTGGAGTGGTGTTGGTGCAGCATGCTGGACAGGAGATTGGAACTTGGTCCCTTTGCTTGCCAAAGCAGGTGCTTAGTCCATTGAGCTTTCTCACTGAGACATAAAATTCAAATGGTAGAATGGAGGTTGTATATGCACATTTTGGGCTCATTAGAAAGCTAAACTGAGATAAGAGTGGTCTTCCCAGCAATACCATTGCATCTGGGCCCTCAGTAGAAATCTCCACCATTTATTTCCAATACTAATATAGTTTTAGAGCCAAGATAAAAGTAACATGTGCAAGATGTATATCTAAAGGGACTTTCAATTTTGACACAGACTGAAATAATCAAACTTTCACTAATGTAATTTTTAAGCAAAAAGCCAAAATCTCATATTTTCAGCATCCATTGTACAGCAACACAGTTCTCAATCCCAGAAATCTAAAAGCAAAACTGACCTATTTTTTTTCTCATGTGCTTCTGGAATAGCAAAACACACAATAAATAAGCAAGCAAATAAATGAAAATTATTACATTGAGTGTTGGATGATAACACCAAGTAGTATCTTATCAACCAAAAAAGTGTCAGGGTTGAAAAGACACAAGGAAATGCTCCACAGCACGTAGCTCTCTGAGGTCTCGTATGAGCTAGGCTTTGCTTTTAGCACTGTACGTGAGTATCTGACCCATGACATGAATTATTTAAAAGAGTAAGTCAAGGCAAGCTTTTGGAGAAAACTACACATCAGGAGGTGACAGAGCAGAGACACAGACAGCCAGGATCTTGGTAAGTGTCGGGGACTTCCTGGGCTTTGGGGGATTTCCAGGCTGCAGTGAAAAATGGAGGACACATTCTAAATGCAAGAAGAGACAACCAGAGGTTTATAAGCAACGGCATAATGCCGTTGAACTTCTATTTTGGAAAGTCTGGCTGGACACTGGATGAAAACAGAATACAGGAAACAGGAATGAGATCTGAGGGTCAACAAACCAGTACTTTGGTCCAAAGAATAGATAATAGCTGCTTGGAGCAGGATGGTTCTTATGAAACACTGGCCCACTGGTTGTCTCCCTCCGCTGACCTTCCACGACATGCTGCCCACATTCCTTCTTTGTACAAGAATAATCTTCTGCCCCATTTTAGACTCTATTGGGAGTAAAGAATAAATTTTACTCATCTATGGTTATCTCATAGTTTTTGGAAATTTTCTTTCTTGCAGATAGACAAACAGTAAATAAAGTTATTATGTTCTCCTAGGAAAATCCTAATTGTATTATTAAAAAAGCATACAATGTATTTGGACAATAAAAAATGCAGAACAAAGTTTGTTGTTTTAAGCTTTAAAGTGTGTAGGATGTTTTTTAAAACTTGGTTTGATTTTCTTTCCTCTTGCAATACTGCCAAGTGTGAAGTTCATATCTACTTTTGAGTTAAACCAGCACAAATAAAGCTTCAAGCTATTCTTAGGGGAAAAAATGTATTTTTCACTGTCTCATAACTCAAAAGTAACTGAGCCAACCTAATTTACTCTTTTCATAGTGGAGATTTGGGGGAGCAACAGGGGAGATGGGTTGTGGAACAAATGAAAAATATCATCTTTCATAAGACCAAAGATGTAACATTTCAATTCCAAGCAAGTTTCTTGGAATGTTGTAAACCAAAAACAATGGAAATTGAAATGATAATTCTGTTTACCTATGAAGGAAAGCTTCTGCCATTTGACATCAAAGGTCCTAAGCTGAGATAAATCTTTTTGGGTTTTGAAAGGAAGAACATTTCAGGAAAACATTGCCTGAGGAAGACTTATGAATATTTCTAATGTATCCTTGGCAAGAAAAGATTGCAAGAACATATTGTGGAAAGAGAAATATAAGAACAGCAGAGGTTGCACTTAATGAGCTATTTTGGTGCACAGTTTTCTTCCTTACTGATTATAGCCTATCACATTTACTACCTCCTCGCCAGCATGTGTATCATCTACAATGTTTGTCCTGTACATGCTGATATTACTTCTTCATATACACTGAAAAAAAATCACCTAAATTGCTTAATACTTCAAAGTACTTGACTAATTTTCAGGTTCAGATGAGAGACAATGCAGATGGAAGACGGAGCCCCAAAGAATTATTCATGAGATACTAGACCATCTGAGGAGCGTTCGGCCTTGAAAGCACTCCGTAAAAGTGAGAGCTGTTGGCCAAATGAGAGAAGCAGGAAGGGAGTGCTTGTTGGATGTTCATTGGAAGGAAGTGGGCCAGCAGCAGCTGAAGCCAATCCTACTGAGATTCCATTTAAATTTTGCTTTTATTAGTATGTGTTTGTAGTGCATAGTGATTGCATTCATTATAGGGGCTAGTACGTGGGCAGAACACATCTTGTTCCTGTTCATCTTCCCTTTCCTTTCCCCTCTCTCTGACTTTTGTTTCCTTGACATTTTCAACTGATCTGTCTCTTTGGGTCTCTCTATCTCCAACTATATTCAGCTATCATTCCTTATGAAAATGTGCCTTCTCATGCCTACTTTGAGAACCAGTGCTTTGAATTTAGTAAATTCTTGAAAAGTTCATCACAATAAATGTATTTTGTACTTATATTCAGTTACCTATCAAACATTTTCTGACCAGGGGAGTTTTCTTTTTACATGTTCTCTTGCAACTCAGCCTTCTAAATTCACTGCTATGATTCTTTATGAACACTTGCCTCATTCAAAAGAACAGTAGGGTTGACTCACAGTAGTACCTTTGCAAATAGGCATTTGTTAATTATTTCTGGAAAAAAAAATACTTTTTTTCTGGAATGAATCAAGAATGTGAAGTTTGGCTGTGATTTGAATGTCTTTTTTAAAAAATATTAATTTACTTATTTTGTACAAGTCTCACTTTGCAGCTCAGACCCATAGTGATACTCCTATCTCAGCCTCCCCAGGACTAAGATTATAGGCGTGCACCACCATGCCTGGTTTCAGTGGCCAGCACATCATTCCAGGATGGCACAGTATGTTGTATAGGGAATTGAACCCTGGGTAATTAAGCTTGCCAGGCAAGCACTTATACTGCTGAGCTAAATCCCTGGCCATAATGTATTAATTAATAAAAGGTCATCCATATATACAAAAAACTTTATTTTTCTACCATACACATACTAAGAGGATAACTTCTGTAATAAGTAGAAATAGTTTGAAAAATTATACTTATGCTTATATTCATAATATATAAAACTGGATCCATATTTAGGCAGACTATGGAGGTAGATTATTTTTTGAGACAGGCTCTTGCTATGTAGTTGAGTCTAGCTTTGAATTTTCAATATAACTTGGACTGGCGTAAAACAAATGATAATCCTTTTGCCTCAGCTTCCTGAATGCTGGGATTACAGGCATCCACCAGCATGCCCAGCTTGGAGGCACACTTTTAAAGTGTCCAAGCAACACACAAAAATGGACTAACTACTGGATAATAAAACCATCATTAACAAGTATAAAATTTGAAATCTTATTGACTGTGTTCTCTGAGCACAATAAAATCAAAGTTGAAATGAACAAAAGAAGGAAACTAGTAAAACCTTCAGATTCTTGGAAACCTAACCAGCACATTTGTAAATGATCAAAGAGGGAATCCCAGAAAATCAAAACAAGAAGCTCTTAACTCACAATGGATAATGTACTTAAGTACCAGATGCAAAAGTATGAAACTTTCATAAATAGAACAAAAAAATTTTCCAGCCTATGATGCAGGAGAGACTAGACTTGATATCAAATGTATGATCTATAAGAGACAAAATTTATAAATTTGACTTCATCAAAATTAAAAACTTTCACTCTAGGAAATACATTGTTAAAAGTAAGTAAAATACTATAGCTGTGGAAAAATATCTGCAGGTCATTTGTTTACTGATGTGTAAAGCACATAACTGTTTATCTACATACAGAACATGTATATTGTTAATATGCTATTTTCCTTGTTTTATACTCTAAATCCCATACTAAACAGTCCAAATAGAAAATGAGCAGACACACAAAGTGACACTGTAGCAAATAGTATATGGAGGCAGTAAATTGGGGTCTAAAAAGCTGGCTCAGTATCACCATCAGGAAATACAAACTATCAGCTCAGTAGGTTGTTACAACACATCTATTAGAGTGATTCACAGTGCTACCTGCTGGAAAGGATACAGAGAAGCTGAGGAGACATGCAGGGTTCCTTTACAGACAAAACAGTACTGCACAGCCTACAAATTTCAAGTCGGCATTTAGCCCAGGGAAATGAACATGTATTTTTCTATAAATCTCTGTGTATGAAATGTGTGAAGGTGCTTTGTTTGTGATGACTTATAATGGAAACAGCACAGAGGTCCTGCAATGGAAGGATGGTTAAACAGTATTGTGTACCAGGGACTGCTACTAAGAGGCAATCAAAAAGAAAGTGATAAAACTGTATCAAAGTCCTATAACTCAGTTACTCTCCAGAGAACTGTGCTGAGTGGAAAACACCCACCCAGGAAAGTTATGTATTGAGTATTCTTTATATGTAAATAAAAATTCCTGTAATAATGGAATTATAGACACAAAGAGCATATTTGTAATTGGTAGGAGTGAAAATGGGAGAGAAATGAGTCTGGCTATAAAAATACCCAAAGTTCCTGAATGAATTATCTGTGTCACTATAATATTCTGGTGGTAATATTGTGATAGCCTTAAACCTTTTTCACTTTAAAAAGAGAAAAAAATAAGAATGATAGAAAATTTCAAAACAAGATAAGAAATCAATCATGGCTACTATATTGTGTATTGTTATCTGCAGCGTAGTTGCTCAGATTACCAGATACTGGCATGCAAAACTGATCAAACAATATAAGGAATAACTGTTCCTTTCAATGACTAGTTTTGCAAAACATTAGCTTGAGGAGTAACTGGGTAAAGAACACCGAAGATCACGTAGTATATCTTAACCATTTTATAGAGAAGCTCTAGATTAGATCTTAAATACCGGCTAAGGGCCCATGAGCTAAGGCCCTGGTCCTAAGCCTGGCACTATTAAGACATAATAGAGATTTAGGGCTGGTGAGTTAGCTCAGCAGACTAAGTGCCTGCTTTGGCAAGCTCACTAACCAGGGTTCAATCCCTGGTCCCACACACCATGCCAGCCCCAGCCTTGGGGCTCACTGAGCTAGTGACAGAGTCCTGGTGGCATACACCCGTAATCCAAGAGCTTGGGAGGCTGAAGACAGAGGGATCATTATGAGTCCAAGCTGTAGAATGAGACTCTGTACCAAATACACAAAATGAAAAAAAAAAAAAAAGATGCAATAGATATTTAAAAAGATAGGGCCTACAAGAGATGTATCGGAAGGGCATACTGAGACTCGGGCTCCTTCCTCTCTTTCTCTTTTGGTGCCTGAGCCATGAAGTGAATGACCTTTTATCCACTGTTTGGTTTTCAACTTGAGGCTCCTCACAAAACCAGAATGATGGGGCCAGTCAATCATGAGCTGAAACCTCAGAAATGGTGAACAGAAACATTCCTCTGCATTTATAAACTGATTTATCTTAGGAACATGTTGTAGTGATGAAAACCATATATACACAATTATCTTAAAATAAAAAATACTGAATTTTAAAACTCCATGAGGTACATATAATTATTATGCCCTTTATAAAGAAGGAAATTCAGACAGGGTGGCCACATAATGTGCCCCTGTGAGATTTTTAAGTAGCAGGACAAACATGAACCTCTGGATTCTGGGGAGAGATTTCTCACACTTAAGAAATCTCTTTTTTTCCTGACTACACAAAAGCCACAAATAAATACCCCTCTGTCTGGGTTTGTGCACACTTTATTTTACCCACAAAAACTTCTAGTAACATTCAAAATAACAAAACCCAAATAAAATACAGTATGCTTTCTTAACGTTTTTATGCTTTCTTATCAATGCTTCACTATAAACTTTTGCATCATACATTAAAATATTTAATATTCAAACTTTGATAAATAATTACAAGTATACAAGTATGTCTGATGTCATATGTACATAAAAAATTAAATTATGGTTATGGAGTGCATTTATGAGAATATGCTAATTCAAATTATATTCTGCATAATGACTTGTAAGCGCTACTTACTTGTTAATGTCACTGTAAAAGAAGTGACATTTTATTCCGAGAAATGCTTATAAAACACCAAAGTTCTTAATTAAAGAGAATCATTATGTACTATCTATCTTAATTTTCAGACCATTAATAGGATTGATTTTTTGATACACCAAGACTTCATCCCTAGACTTAAAAATACCGTGCTGTGACATGTGATGGGGCTATAAAACTTTATGATGAATTTAAATTTATTTTAATCCTCTTCTTTTCAATCTAATAGAAATAATTATAGGTTTTTGGAGTTGTTTTGTGATCTTCCCAAATTTCAATTTATTCCCATAGTCCAAGGTGGAAAGGATGTGGCAAACAGTCTAAGATGGAAAGGGCATGGTGAACTACACATGTCCAATGAAGAAACATAGGTGGACAGAAAAGCTAATTGTCCATGCCTTTGTAACTAATAATGTATTAGTGCTGAATCTGATTGTTTCATTTCAAAGAATTGTTCTAGTTAATCTTATTTGGTCTTTCAACATTGTTAAAATATATAAAAACTTCACATTATACTACACATATAATATCCTATTTATATAATTATGCTTTATGTCTAATTGTTAGTTGTCAGTTAAGAATAAGATGGATGAAGAGACATAGTTAATGGATACAGAGGGGTAATTAGATAGGAGGAATAGTGTTTTATACTTTATAGCATGGTACAATAATTGCAGTGGACTAGTTTTAATGAATATTTCAAATAAATATTTACCCTGCTTTGTAGCTGAATAATACTCCAGTAAGTCTTTTGTTGGTAAATAGATGCAACTAAAGAATATAATCTTAAGTGAAATAAATCAGACCCGCATGTGCAAGCATCATCGTGTCTCCTTAGTGTGGGAAATCTGAAGAAGAAAAATGGAATCTGAAGGGTAAAATAGACACTGGTAAACAGGAGTGAAAATATTCAAAAGGAAAGAGTTACTGAGTTGAGGAGAAGGACAGGAGAAGGAGTGGAGGAAAAAGATTTATCTATGTATGTAAGCAGGATGGTTTGGACAACTCTACTGTGCATTTTTGCTAGTCTATGGAAAGAAGCAGTTAATGCTTTAATTTTTCATCTCTTTTGTCAATTGTTTACAGATTTTCTCTTCTTAATTTCTCACACATTTCTTTCTGTTTTCTTCTTCAATTTTACATGCATATGTCTGGTAATATGAGTAACTGGTTGGAAGACAACACTGTATTGCAATAAATATTGTCAAATTCATATTACTCTGTTAAGTGAAATTCTGTATTACTTATAATTTTTTGGTTTTAATTCTAATTTATTCTTTTTAAAAATAAATATTTTAGAAAACTTAGAATGTTTCCCATACAAGTGATAAATGCTTGAAGTGGTATATATACTGCCTACCCCAAATTGATCATTGCATGATGTATACAATGTACATGTAAATATATTTCAAAAATATGTGCAATTATTGTCAATTACAATGAAAAATTATATATAAAATTAAAATATATCTGCAATTCCTATGAATGGCCACAGGATTTAGTGCCAAATAATTACTTATGTAATCTAAATTTTAAAAATTCAGTGTATAAATGCTCTTTCAGAACTTAAAACAGATGAATGATAAAATATTTGTGAATTTTATGAAACAGTTTTGCACCAGTTTGTACAAGTTTCAGGCTGTCTATACTTGAATTGCACCATAGTATTTTCAATGAGCAAGTTATTCATTACTTTTTCTGCCTCGTCTGTGTAGAGTATAAAAGGAAGAAAATGCTTGTAAGCACTTGATTATTGTAAAAATGAAATATTTACATGAAATTCACAACTCCTGGCTCCATGCAAGTGCACAAATAGAGGTAGAAGAATAAATTTTTGAAATCATAGCCATCACTGAACATGAAAGGATTTTATTAAAGGAGAGAGAGAGAATGAAATCATTATTAGAAGGACAATTAGTCATGACAGTTGCCTGTTTTTCAGTGCCTATTCTTTCCAGAAAAAAAACAAAACAAAACACATAAACACATCTAGTTTTAAAGATGGAGAATGAACATGATGCTTAATTTTATCAAGGCATTAAAGCGTGTGCCTCATGTTCGCGGGAATCCCAGCACATAGGCAATGTGAAGCAAATCTTGGTTCTCATCGCTGCCACAATTACTTTGAAGTAGTCAAACAAGGTCAGGGCATGTTCTTTCCCCTGACATCAGGATGCATTACACATCTGAGGACCATTATAAATTAGCAGGGCTTTAGCGTTTAGGTTGTAAACTAGCTTGTAAGAAAAAACATACTGCACAAATGACATCTCCCTCATAAAGTGTAAGGTCTCAGTATTTTCACTGATGGGGAAGTGAGTGAAGAAATGCGTAGGAGAACACATGCCTGCAGCTTACTTAGGAGGGGTGCTGACCCTCCAGGGCTGGAAACACAGCGGCCCACACAAGTGAACCAAGATGAACGTTGAGGTGGCAAGAACCCGGGGCATCTTAAAGTCCTTATCATTAGTGCATAATTTTACAACTAGCCTAAATAATTTTTACCGAGTTTCCATTGGAGTCAACACTGTGGCTGTGAGGATTTGCAGACGAAGAATATACTGTCTCCTTCTGCCGGGAATGTATGAGGTAAAAGAATATAATTCGGAAGTACTTAAACCAGTGAACCTAATATTTTCTGAAACTATAAAAATAAATAAATTCCAAGCAAAAATTTTGAATATCATTTTAAACATTAATTCAGCAAGCACTATAAAAAATATTGGATGCAAAATAAACTCAAATGTCTCTTCCCCCTTTGAACCCCTACTACTTACAAATCAGACGTACTCCTTTAGCCCTCTAGTGGTAACATGAGAGTGGTACATATTCTTCCCCTCAAAGGGCAAAAAGTAGCTATCTTCTTTCCGAAAAACTAAAGTGAAATATGTTCCTGTAAATGCCAAATTCCAGAAATATATTTTTAAATCTCTGTGTGGGATGCAAGCAGAGAAATTTTCCTCAGCCAATGTGGGGTTTCTTCTTGTACCCCTCAATAGAAGATATGTCAAGTGAGGATGACACATCAGAATACCACATGGTACATCATAATAACGCGGAGCTTTTGCCACACGAAAATTTGCAAAAGGTTGCAGATGAGTCACCGCGCAAAGTTCTGCAAGCCTTGCCTCATCTCTCACTCTTTTTCACCGCAGTTTTCAGTGAAGCTCCCTGTTCAGCTTTTACCAGAGCCCTCGCGTCTTTTTCAACTAATGTTGCCATGAACAGCCGTGACTCTGACCTTTCAGGCTGAAGTAAGGTGCTGCCACATCCTGCACGGTTGTCCTCTTAGCCTCTGATTTTGCTGGACAAAATTGTTCCTGAAGAAAACCCTCCGAACTTGAAGTGCACCACAATGAATACATTTGCGACCGTTTACTATACATCGCTTTATTCTTGGCCCATAACACACAGCGCTCCTCTGCGTGGGGAGAGGACACCGCAGCTCCCGTAGCACTAATGTGAGTCTTGATGAACTCATAAATCACTGTGCCAGCGTCCTCCAATGAATCATCATTTACGAGTTTCTTTTATTGTCTTTAAGACAAAACAAAACCAATAAATTTGCTAGAGCAGAGCTGGTCTCAAACCACATCATAATTGAAAGCAGTATTTAATCAATTCGATTTCCAAGTACAGCATGCTCCTTGAGCTCTGGGGCAGGAGTGAGAAGGCAGATAGCATGTGTGATAGTGAGTGTGTAAGTGTGAGTGGCAGCGAGTGTGACAGCGTGTGTGACAACGTGTGTGACTGGGAGTGTGACAGTGTGTGTGCTGGCGAGTGTGACAGCATGTGCGTGCAACATTCCACTGGGTGCTGCTGTGAAAACCAGGGCAGCTCCTGTGCACGGCATGGGCTCCTAGGGAAAGGAGGGAGTGAAGAGAGAGGAAAGGACAGAGGGGGAGAGATGGAGGGAGAGAGGGAATGAGGGAGGGAGGAAAGGGGAAGGGATGGAGGGGGGAGGAGGGCCGAAGAGACATGGGGAAAAGAAAGAAGAAGGAAGAAAAAGAAGGGAGAGGCAATGGAAGAAGAGTACACTTGTTTTATTCATGTAAGACCTTTTACAACACTATCTACTTCAAGGCAAATAAAGATGACTTCCCAGGAACTTATTCAGAGGCGTTAGGTTTTTATTTCTCCTTCCCCCTTTTTTAAAGCATGATATCTAAATTTATAATCAGCATCAAAGTACCATGATATCATTAAAAATACACATTTAGATAATTCTGGGGCTGGGGAGATAGCTCAGTGGCTTAAGCACCTGCCTGGTAAGTGCAAGGTCCTCAGTTTGATGCCTCACACTGAAAAAAAAAAACAACATTTAGCTAATACTTTGAAATAAAAACTTTTATATTTTGTATTTACTGCAAAGACTTGTATGTACTGCATATTTGAATACAATACGGGTGTAAGCATAGATATATATCCATACATAATTTTTGAATATTGGTCATACTTTAAATATCTAATTGTTTTCATTGTAAGTACATTTTGTATTCTGGAAACATTATGAAGCTTAATGAGAAAATTGAAAGAAAATCCTCTAGCTTCAAAAGCTAAGTAAAAACTAAAAAATGTCTCTTGCCATCTAATGTAATATACTTGTTCAATGAGAAATTATTTTAACACTTAAAATTACTTAGTAAAATCATCAGTGGTATGCATGCAATCCGAACTACAATTAAACTCATCTATACTGCTACACATAAACTTGCTGGAGAGGGAAACTTCTGCATAAATTTGGGCTGTGACATTTTTTTACTCGGGTATTTTTATCCAACATTTTGGCTTCTCTGGCTTCCAAGCCTTCAATGCTGTCTTATAGACTGTTAATTTCATGAAAGATGGAGCAGACAGAGTTCTCTAAATTTAATTCTGGCCCTGCTATTTAGTACATTTGTGACATTAATCCAGATACTTCAAACATCTGAACGCATTTACTTAATTGTAAAACCCAACTTCAATACAGAATTATTCATGGGAAAAGGAGCCCCAAAATATGCCAAGTCATTTTCTACAAAAAAGTTTAACCTCACAGCAGCTTGGCTGATGGTGACACATGACTGTCACTATTGTTATTATTGATACATATGCACCAGAGTCTGAAATACACTCAAGGGTGGGAGTCAGGGCTGATAAACCGGGACTAAGGATGACAGCCTGGTCATACCTTCTGTGAAGAAATGGTGTAGCCTGTGAGATCAAATTCATGGAAAATGTTCTTAACTCTCCATTTTAATTTTCATTTTTGGTCACAGGCTGTAATTTTTGTTTCACTTATGGTCTTCTGTTTTATTCTCAAATGATACTATTATGAGGGAAATATAATTGTAGGTAAAATGATGCTGAGAGATTTAAAAATCGTTTGTCATTTTGAGCACTCAAGCAAGAATGTTAAGTGTATGTTTCAGGTATAAATTATAATTTTCAGCTTTTATCCAAATGAAGCAGAAATGGTTCTGAATTGGTTCTTCCAAAAATAGTTTAAAAGAAAACAGTGTCTGTATCTCTTTGCTCCTGTATCCCTCTAGTATTATCAACCTATTTGCTAGAAAAAAAGAAAGAAAGAAAGAAGGAAGGAAAGAAAGGAAGAAAGAAAGAAAGAAAGAAAGAAAGAAAGAAAGAAAGAAAGAAAGAAAGAAAGAAAGGAAGAAAGAAAGAAAGAGAACTCATTTTTAAATAACAGTAAATTCCTAAAATTCATAGATTGGAGCCATCTAAACACGTTGATTTTCACTGGTCCTAGGGGCAAACTAAATGGATATTAAAGTTCTTCAAGCCCAGGTTCTTAATTCTCCTCTTTTTTCTCTATTATCTTGACAGTCATTAGGTACCAGAAGTTCAGATGAAAAACTCCAATCTAAACTGAGCAAAGATGAATACAATTAAAATACTACAATGATTTCCAAGGTGATAATTTTTCACTTTCAAAGTGCTATATATAGGGCTGGAGAGATAGCTCACTAGGATAAGAATTTGTCTCGCAAGCACAGTCTTAAGTTGAATCCCCAGTCTCGAGTTGAAACAAAAAACCAAAGTGCTATGTACATTTTCAGAGAAAACGTTCACTTTAAGAGGAATGCAAGTTTAGGGAAAAGAAATCCCAAGGCTTACATCTGCACTCTAAAGGTCAAAAGGCACAGTGGCAAGTGGGTTCTTGCAACATTGAAGTAATTATGCAGACATTACTTTGTTGCTGGTTTCTCAAAAATAAAATTATGGTCAAGCACATTATTTCAGATTCCAGTGATCTGACATGTTATTCAAGGTTTCAACTGAAACTAGCTAAGACACATCACAGCTTCGGTGTTAATACTGCTTCTATTTGGGATTACTGTTCTTCATTGAGTCCCTCTGAAAATGTCATTTTCTATTTTATTATATTTTATTCTAACCGTGATTTATGTTCTTCTAATCCTTTAATAATAATGATCATTTTTTTGCACAAGTACAATGAAGGGCAAGCTACATCAGACAGAGGCAAAACCTTGTCATTCCCCCACAGAAATTCTGCTATATTTGCACTGCTTTCTGCACATGAGTAAATAATAATGAGTAGAAAAATACTGAAAATTGCATTAAAATATTTCCCAATTTTAAGATAATTGTTTCATAGTCCTTTCCATAAATATTTTTGGCAACAAAATGATACATTTTAATCGTTTTGTCTTAGTATATGTTGACTGTTTTTGTTTAAACACCTGACATTTTAAAAACCTACAAGTTACAAGTTCGGTATTGTAGAAAATCTTACCCAAGAGCTGTGCATAATGTATTTATTTATTTATTTGTTTGTTTGTTTGGTAGAACCAGGGATTGAACTCATACCTTTAGCTTGCCACGTAAGTGCTTATTCCACTGAGCCATCTCCCTGGCCCCTTAGTTTTTTGAAGGACTTGTAAAACACAGAGTGCATACAACTGAAAGATCTAATTGAGAACAGAGGAAAATGTCAAAAAAAGAAACAAAAGTGAACTCACTTCTCAAACGCCATGTAAATTTTTTTTTTCAATTCTGAGGAGCAAATCAGGGTCTTTGGCATGTTAGGTGAGCATTCTACCACAGAACTATGCTCTAGCCAACCTCTTATACTTTTAATTCATTTTATTTAAAATAAATAGCATTGAGAGTGATCTTGGGTGAGAGAAGACATATGAGTTGACATAAATTCATCACAATTCAAGGGACAGAACCCATATTAAAGAACTTATTCCATGCAGTGTTCCTTAATCTTTCTCTCAAAGAGTTTTTGAAGTTAGTTACTAAGCATTTAAAACCAGTACTATTAATATGGGCATAGTAATTCCCACACCTAAATTGAAACAGCTCCTGGGAACACCAAGTTATCTAAAGTACATTCTCTATCCATGAAGAGCTGGTGCTAGGTATGAAACAACATGGAAAGAGATACAACACACACCATGCTCTAAGACTGGAATGATCAAACCATCCGGGTAACTCATCAGGGGAACAACTAAAGAACACATATAGATGCCTTGTCTAGGTCTATTTCTGCTGTGGCTACGGCCTATCAACTTCCTGCATCCAATTATCATTTGCTCAGGTCCGTATTTTTATCTGCACCCTTATTTATGTGTCTCTTAGGCAAAATTGAAATCATTGAGCAGTTTCATGTTTTTAACCTGCAGCAATCTTATTACATTAAGATTTTTTTTCTTGAAACTCATAATTCCACTCCTCTTCCCCCACAGATTCCAATCTTTCTATAACATACATAGATGTTTTCAAATTAATAACCTTATTACTGGTCTCTGAAGCAAAATTGTTTTAACAAATTATAGTTAGTATTTTTTAAAGTCCTGAAATCTAGTTAGGATAACTATGTTGTATTCATATTTTACGTGTCAAACTTTTCTAGAGATTATTGTTATTTATATACAACTACTCAAAATAAAATGTATTTACCAAGAGTCATCACACATTAAGATGTATTTTTTCTATATATGTCTCCAAATCAGATATATACATGGGGCTATTAATTCTTTATTTTTTTGTGGAGGGAGCTAGTAATTCTTTTTCATATTTATACATCTGTGCATAATATTATTTATTTCCCAAATTGGCACAGTCTAGAATTAACACTAGCCTGATTCATTTTTTTATTTTTTTAGGGAAGAGTCTACAGGATGTTCAGAATCTCACTGCTAGATCGAACTCATTCTGATCCACCTGTTTACAATCTCACAAGAGCTGGGATTACAGGTATGGACCACCATGCTCCTTGTCAGTCACTACCAGAAATGGGGCTGGCACGGTAGGCCTGGAGATTGAAACCCCAGCCCCTGTACCTGCTTGCAGGTGCTTTAATCTGCTGATCTATTTACCTGGACCTAGATTTTAATAGAAATAAATACTGAAAAGATTTTCACATAAATGGGAAATAATACTGGAAAATTTTGTTACAGATATGCAACTTAACTTCATACATGTTTGAACTTCTGTAGCATCTGAAAATCATCATATTATGATCTCTCATCAAATGTTTGCAATGCTCTGTCACTCAGCAAGGTTTTCTCTACTAGGCATGAGGTCTTACTCATTAGGTAAAATTAAGAAGATGAAGAGCAGTCATAGTTCTGCCAAGCACTTGGTTTTCCATGGTCTACGTTCATGGTTTCAAGTGGTGGATTTTCTTTATCTGGGCTCTTGTAAGCAAAACCAACACTCTTGGCAAAGGGTAGAGTGAGGACATTTATATGTAGGACCTTGATGTTAGGAGACCCAATTTTGATTTGGATCTGTTCTTATAGGAGAAATATTTCTGAGGTCTAGATTAGGTTTCCTTGTATTTGCTTTTATTTGGCAGTACCAGGGAAAGAACTTAGGACCTTGCCAGGCAGCCACTTAGAAGGCTGAGCTTTCTCCCCATCGCCTCAAATTTGATTGTACAGAGCAAAGGAAGGAGCAATCCGTCTTACACTCTCCCCTGCTCCATGGCAGGGACTTAGGTGCTTAGCTGTACGGCCACGTATCTCAGTTCCAGCTGCTGATTGTCCTAGTTCATCTGTCCTTTACCTATATTTTTTTATCCCAAGAAAATATCTCCTAAGTCAGAGCTTATATTTATTGACTTATTTCAAGCTAAGACCTATTTTTAGAAGTGAAGATCAATATACTACTGGTACAACTATTTTATCTGATTTAGAGTGACAAAGTAATTTAAGATGATATTTTTGTCTGACTAGATCCAGGATTTTATCTCTACTGCACAAAGTATTTTATTTAAAAAATGTCTACCTGAATAACAGATATTATCATGAGCTACTTGTACTCAAATTTTTCTTCATTTTATGTCCTTGAATTCCAAAAATTGATATTCTCATTTTTGTATAATTCACGAGTTTTAAATTTTTTTAAATTTCTCATTGTTAGGACAACATGCTCAGGTTCCCCTTCCATCTCCACTTAGCCAGATGCCTTCTTTCTACTTAATATAAATAAATAATAAATATTCTGCTCTGAAAAATAAATAAGTTAATAAATTTCTCACTGTTACAAACCTTTGATGAAAAACAAAAAGAACACATAAGCATGTAAGCAAGGGAAGAAATCAACCCTTTAGACACTCTGTAAACTTGAAGGCTGTGAAAGAATTCCAATGTATATATTAGAAATATCCAGAATTATGCTAATCATCCAGTGATAAAGGAAGTTTTCAGCATTTGTACAAAATTTCCTTCTATAGAATAAGCACTTACCTGGCAAGTGCAAGGGCCTGAGTTCAATCCCCAGTTCCACCAAAAAAAAAAATAAATAAATAACTTCTATATAGAAGGAGAGACGTAAATGTAAACAATGAATTCTCTGGGAAATAGAACTGAGGTGAGGCCTACTGAACAATAGACCTGAGTTTTTCACACTGTAGGTTATGTCTAAGTTTTCCCCAAAGCCTCATGCAGTCATGGGTGGGTGCTTTGGAGGTGGCTGGAGCTAGAGTGTGTGGCACTGAGATTGAGGATGTGATGCTGGGATCGACCCATGGTGCAGAGCTAGGATTAGAGTTGCCCCACCATCAGTGTGAGTGCTACCTTCCTTATGGGTGAGTACTGTGAATAGGTCAGAAGGGACAGAGAGAGAGCGGCCACTGAGCCTTGTTGCATGCTGCCTGCTGCTTCACTGACAGAGAGTTTTGGTCTGCCTGGCTTTCCCAAAGACTGTTTGAGGGGCCGGGGAGGTGGCTCAATAAAATAAGCACTTGCCTGGCAAGCACAAGGGTCTCAGTTCAATCCCTGGCTCTGCAAAAAAAAAAAAAAAAAGAAAAGACTGTCCTCTGTGATGCTCCTGTGTCATGCCAGTCTACCTTGGAGCTGTCTGACTCCACACTTGCACCTCTACAATCTGTGCACAGAGATAAACCTTTCTTCCTTTAACTTCAGACACCAAATTATCTCAGCAATGAGAAAAGTAACTAAGACACTAAGGGTAATTGTTTTGTGGAGCAGTTTCCAAGGGAAACTGGAACTTCCATAGCTTCAGAGTTTATCTCAAGAACTGAAAAAATGGGAGACAAGAAAAGATGCATTATAGTCAACTTTCTGTTTAGAAAAGGATTTTTTCCTGAATCAGTTTACTACTCTGAATTTTCAATGGAAAATTTTCCTTCTAATGTCCAAACAGTATTTTTTTTCACTTAATATAGCCCACAACTGCTATCTACCTTCTAGACTCAGAACCAAATGCTAAGATCCATATCCTAACTATGGCAGTTCTTAACTGCGTGATTTGATATTTTCATTCTCCACTCTGTAGTGAACAGCTGGCAGTGCCTGGAGACGCTTCTGGTTGCAGCATTCAGTGAGATGCTTTTTGTAGCTACTAAACAAAGAGCAGAGATGCTACTAAATGTACTAACAGATACATGACAATCTTCTTTACCAGGAATCATCTGGCTCAAAATGTCAATTGTGAAAAGAGCTATAAAATATTTAACTTTTGATTGCTGTTTTCAAAAGTAGTTCTAATGCATTACCGTGTTTTCACTCTTGAAAGTTCAGTGATGTGTGTTCTGTCCCCATTATATAGACTTTAAAGCTCAGTGTGAGATGGCATTCAGAGTTATCCAACATTCCATGACTGTTAATAGCAGGTACTAATCTGAAATTCATGGAGATTAAGATAGGAATCTAAGCTGAATTGATCTTCTTTCGCAGTATATGAATCACTTTTAAAATTCATATCCATGTGGGTAACACCATAGTAATGTCACGAGCTTCTCTTTTCCTTCAAATACACCTTTACTTATTTATTTGGTTGTTGCAGGGTCTCACTATGAAGTCTGGACTATCGTAATCCTCCTGTTTTCAGCTTCCCCTCAGCTAGGATTACAGGCATTCACAACTATGCCCTACGCTGGCTGGTTCAACCTGCCCTGGGGGTGGGGCTGTTGCAGCATGTGGTGCTGGGGATCAAACCACAGTCCCTGTGCTTGCCTAAGATTGCCTAATCAGGCTCTTTAGTCTGCTGAACCATTTTACGAGACCCCAAATACACATTTCCTAGAACCTTGAAATTTAATTGTAAGGTCCATTCATTTTTAAATGAAAGGCTATGTATATGCATTACATGTTTTGTGTTGTTTTGTTCCTCAGTATTTTCCTACCGCTTATTTTCCTTATCTGGAAGAATAACTCTTAATTTTTTAGTTGCTTCAACCATAAATCAAAAATATATCCTAAATATCTTCCTTCTCCATACTTCCCTTTTCTGTACAACCAGTCAATCACCAAAGCTTGATACTTCCTCTTCATAAATATAGTTTGCACTGATGGCTTTCTCTCTATTGCCACTGCTGCTACTCTGGCTCGGGTCTTATTACCTTCAGCTTGCAATAAGCCTACATCTATACATCTGTGTTTTCACTCAATCACTCATTTTCATATATATTTTATACAGCCATTCATTCAATAATACAGCAGATCATCATTAAATTCAAAAAAAATTATTTCAGGTTACTGAGTACAAATTAAATCAAAACACACATATCTAAGCAGTTTTCCTTATAACAAAAAGAAAAAAAAATAAGTATTTGCAATTGCCACCATGAATATTTGTTAACTACATTGAAAGTTACATGATGCTAACTGGTCAAAAACATAAAAGGTTTTAAAAGCTGCCCTAAAATTAAGACAGTGCTTTTGAAAGAGGTGAGGAGTTAATTTACAGAACCAGTAGGCAAAACCAAGAATGTGGTATTGCATGTCATTTTTTTTTCTATATTACTTTCAATTTGGTCTCACAAGAAAGGATATTTCTCCTCTTGACTCTGAATACCTACATATTATTTGGCTTGACCAAATGTTAACTAGAAGTAATAGGATTTTAGTTTTGTGATAGACACTTAGAAAATCTTAGATGTTTCCATATTCCCTCTGGAACCTTTGTCACTGTGGTAGACATTATTGCTCAAGACAGATGGCCCCACAAGAAGGAGAAGGTTCACACGGAGCACAATGCAGCTAACCTCCATCCCACTCCCAGATGTGTGCATAAATGCTCCTCTGCTCTGTGGTTGTTTGATAAGGGAGGACTGCAGACTGCTGAAGGTAGTGTTTTAGGCATGGAGAACAGTATGTAGAGGGTAAAATGACACTGAAACACTGCATTCTGCAGAATGATGGGAGCCTAAAGCTGGAACATTGGCTGGAAATGCTGTGGGCCACATGTTGCAGGGCACTGTAAATCACATGAAAGACTTAGGAATTATTTCCCATGGATTAAAGTGCATCAGTGAAGAGTGATACACAGAGATGTTCATTTCAGAAAAGTCATGCCTACTATTAAATGGAAAATGGATTAGATAAAGTGACTGAAATACAGGATGCCATGTGCAGATCTGGCATTCCAATGCTGCGTAGTAGGGAAATAAGAGTAAGTGTAGAGAGCATGTGAAAATCTACAAGATGGCCAAGGATGGATCACTCTTTGCTCTGCCATGGGATGGCTGTTCCAGGAAAGATGTAAACACGGACCCTGCTGCCCAGGAAGCTCACCCTGAAAAAGCTACCTGCAGAATTCTCTGTAGGAGCCAGAAGAGGCTTCCCATGCAGGCCACTCTTCCCCAAAAGCTGTGTGATTTTATGTATTCCTGTCTTATGCTACACCTTAATACTGGACAATGAAAATTTCCTAGACCTGACAATACCTAGCCCCATAGCAATACCTATAATTTAAACAACTTCTCCATTGTATTTTAATTATTACCTTTGAGGTCTCTCTCTTTGTTGATCAGTGGCATCTTATTTTTTCATTTTGCTTTATCAGTATCTATTATAACCTTTATTTCATATTAAATGTGTTAATAATTGGTTATAAAAGATTTTTGGACTAGCTCTAAAATGATAACTGAATTGCAGGTCTGAGCACAATGCTAAATAGCTTTTGCATGAATTAAACTTGTAGTCAATGTGTCATTCACATTTTTGGTTTTTTTAAATACATAAACAAATAGTATATACTATACATATTCATTACACTGTAAAAGTTAAATAACTTCCCTATGTGAAAATCTCTCCACATATATTTAGAATAATACATAAAATGAACTATATTCTTTTAGAAAATTAATTTAATTGTCAATCTTAGTCACATGAGTGATTTTCAATGACATCTTTGAAACTATTAGTTGCATTTATAAGTCTTATGCATCAAGGTAAAATGAAAATCTTATTTTACATTATCAAATAAGATTTATATAAAATATAAAACCATTTTATGCTTATATAAAGTTATATATTCTTTTTTGCTCACTTTCCATTTGCTTTAGCCTACATAGACAATATTTCAATGCTTCTATAAATTGAATAATGATCTATAGATTTTTATGAGTTAAATAACATACATAATATACAATGGGTGTAATAGCTCTGAAAAATGTTTTGTTTATAGCTGAATTATCTATTTAGCTAAAAGATTGTTTTGTATTATATATTTTAAATACCTACCAAATTGACTGACCCAGACTGGGCCCTACATAAATTTTCTCTGAACAAATAGAAAAATAAACAAAAATAACACCAAAATCATGAGGGGAAAATATCAATAAAATAGAATCAAAATAATGAGAATATTATGCAGTTAGAAATCAATGGGAAGAACTAACCTGAGAAATAAAAATATCGGCACATAAGACTTCTATTGCATTGTCAATTCTTCAAATTTTAATTTGCAAATGATGTGTCTATGTCAACCAGATAGATTGTTGTTCATAAAGTCTGATGCTGACTCAAAAGAAAATCTCACAACATATGAAGATGTACAGCTAATTCTGGATAGATAGTGAAGTAGAAATTTAATCTTTAACAAAGAAATTTGGCTTTTATGTTTGCTAGCCAAAAACATTCATGGTAAACCTAATGTTTCTATCATTTCCACATTTAGAGTTAAAAATAACAAAAGTGTGAAATGGATTCCTTTGCATAAGCCATCTTCTACTTTCTAAGTTCATCAAACATTTGATAGCTCTGCCACATGTTAAAGATTTTTGTTCATAGGATGGTCCTGTTAGAGATCTATTGATGTCATAAAATGTAGCAAGTTCCTAAAACTGTTTCACAGTTCACCCAACTGTTTGCCTAAAACATTTATTTCCCTTATCATCTAAAGCATATTCATCTTCTGCTGCCCAGGCCAAATATTAATACATGTTGACAAAGACAGTGAAAATTAGGGTTCAAACATTCATTACACCTAATGAGCATATTACTAGTTCGCAGTCTTTGTGTGCCTAAAGCAAGGGTCTACATTATAAGTTCCTTTATCACCTAAAATAACTGTAGTATGTGACTGCAGAATGTTTTTCTTTGTCTTTTCTCTTTTGTTTCCTACAGTCTTTCATACTGGCTATCCTAAAATGTGATGTTTAAATGTAGTCCACATAGTATGGTGAGGGTTTCTCTTTGTTTATTATCTGAATGTACATCTTGTTTTCTAAAGCAAATTTGAAATTGTTCCAGGAAAATCCTGTATTTAATTTCCATGTGCTTCTCTTGTACTTACTGGTTCATATATTCAAAATATCTGTGATAGTTCTACTTTTAACAGTCTTCAAAAACTTAAAGGTTATGGCAAATCTAGGTGATGATTATTAAAATAACTGTGCCAAGAAATACACTGCTTTGCTAACAAACTCAAAGTTGAGAAGTGTATAGAATTGCTCAAAGGTCCCACTGATATTTGGGAGGAGACACATGTGACCAGAGGGACCTCAGAAATTTGATAATCACACTTCTCTTCCTGCTAGCCCGCGTGCTTCGGGGGCTGCCTCAGCAGCATGCCGTGAGCAACCTTAAGACAGAAGTTCGAATTAGGCAGAGCAAATTCAGGAAGCTACGTTATCATTGCACAAAAATTGTCAAATTTCACAAGATGAAAGGCTTCTGGCCTTTAGGAATCTTAGTCTATCACAGGGACAGGAACTTACTTGTGACAGGGCAAGGAACGGGTGGCTGTTAGATAGAGCCTGCGATATCCTGGCATGCTTTCCAAAATGGGTCTTGGTGCGTTCCTTCAGGTGGAGATGTTAACACTGTTGGTCTCTGATGTCCTAGTGCCCCGTACTGCTGCTTGCTCTACCTCACTGTCCTCCAGGGGCGGTAGTCAGTGCTTTTAGTTTTAGTGAAGTGTTGGGTCTATGTTTACTGGGTTAAGCAAACTAAACCCAGTAGCAAGGGTTGATGAAAGAAACTTGAGGATTACAGAAAAAATAAGTGTGAGGACCTTGGACTTCTTTATACTTCGATGCTTTTTGTTTTTCACAAGATTCTTTTTCACATAATTACCAGCAAAGAAATAAATAAATGAAATTTGATCATCCAGTTATCAGGTTGCTGATGCTTGCCAGGAGATAAAAGAAAAATAGAAAAGTCAGTGGGGAAAATGGTGGCTTGATGGGAAAAGATTCTGTACTTTTTTCCTTCTAGTGACTCTGGAGTAGTTTTCCTTCTAAGCTGCTTTCCATCCTGTTTCTGTTGCTGATTTCACAGGCTCTGGAAACGATTTCTCAGGCAGAGCAAATGGTACTTCAGTGAGAGGCTCTTATTTCATCCTGTTTAGAACCTGTAAGTATGGGGGTATCCTCGGAGTGGCCCCAAGGGATGACACTGAGCATAGCAGGGATTGAACTGCACCAGGGAAGCAAATTTCTTGCACTAACTGTACAAATTTGAATCCAATGACAGTTACATACTCTCTCATTTGCTTTCAGATGATCATTTTTTATGTTCTTTTATTCATTGTTGTTCTTAACTTTGCTCATTATGCTGGGTTATTTAAAACTAAGACAATACATAATTAAAATTGCACCTTCTGAAATTAAAAGACATAAGCAGTCTCTGAAAATCTGATGCTTTCCATTACACAAATAGAAAATGAAATGCATATATATATATATATATATATATATATATGTATATATATATGAAAGATGAACAATAACTTGGTAAGTTAATGAAAGAATACTGGGGAATTTTGTTAACACAAACATTTCCAAACATGATAAAATTTGAAGTAACCCCTTTTTTTTTTCGTATTTGAGCAATTGTAGGTTCTGAATCCATTTTGATGAGCTTTCAGAAAACTTATCCCAGTCTCTACAAGAGGGTGATGAATCTTCACCTCTTCCATACTTCTCTGTTGGGTTTCTTAAAGTATCAGATATTTTTTAAACATTTGTGCTATTAATTAAGTAGAACCAGTGTAATGTTGAAACGTTTTAGTAGACTGCTTCACAAAATTTGTGATTCTCTCCTAATATCCCCTTGAACTGTGATCTTCAAACTGATTAACGTTGTATTTTTCTTCTTGTGAAAGCCCACAGACAGGTACCAACCCATTCCAATTAATGTCTAATGATGGCGAAGACAGAAATCCTAGCTAACAGCTTCCATCTGTGGTTATGCATAAAATACCTTCTTCTGGTAAGTGACACTACATGCAAATTAAAAATATGAATGCTGCAGAAGTTATGTAATGTATTCATATATGCCTAAAATAGAGATTTTCCCACTTTTTCACCACCTCTATAATACTTAGGAATCTTATAAATACAGTTTTTTAAATGGTACTTTCATTGCTTTTATTTAGTATGCTTATTTTTGGCTTGCAGATAAGATGTGCTTTAAAATATGGTTCATAAATGTATATTAGTTTAAAAATAGGCATTTCATGTCATATCATTGTAATTTTCTTAGAGCTAGTGCATATGTGTGATCATTGCAGTATTCCTCTAGGACCTAACACTTGGCACATACTTCTTGCCTTAGGGCCATCCCTGTGTCTGCCGCCTATAAAACCATCCATCCATCCATCCACATGTCTCGCTGTATCCAGACTTAACAGTGGATGTAAGTAGTATATTCCATTTGCAATGGTAAAGTTTCTTAAGCTCTTGTTATTTCAGTTAAGATATTTTTTTTTATCCTTCTTTCTATTCTCGGGCCAGGGAGATAGTGCAGCAGCATACATGCCTTGCCAGCAAATGCAAGGTCATGAATTTGACCCTGGTACCACAAGAAAAAAAAAAAAAAAGAAAAAGAAAAAAAAAAGATTTCTAGTCTCTCTCTCGCTCCTCTTCCTCCCTCTCCAGAAGTTTCTAGTTGGTGCTATGTTGTTCAAGTTCTGATAACAGGTAATTTACACCATATATTAGATGTCTGGAGCGGCTTCCATCTAGTTGTTTCTCCCATGCCTTGTGTGCACATAAGCAGGGCTTTGGGGCAGTGATGGATTCTTAGGTGTGTCATCTTGTGTCGTGCTTTGTGACACTGATCGCTGGGGTTGTGCCCTGATGGATAACTGAGTGGGAGGCGTGAGGTGAAGCTGGGTGAGGAGAAACGTGTCGCTAGGGTGTGGCCCAGAGGCACACACCCTCCCTTCTTACCTCATGCTGCTTTTCTTCCCACCTGCCATGCCATGAGCTCCTTCTCTTCCACAAGGCCTCTCCCTCAGAATCAGCAGGCTGGGCTGGGGAGATAGCTCAGTAGAATAAGCGCTTGTCTGGCAAGTGCAGGGTCCTGAGTTCAATCTCCGGCACAGAAAAAAAAAAAAAGAAAAAGAAAAAAGAAAAGGAAAGAACCAGCAGACTGTGAACTGAAACCTCCTACTACTACACTGTAGTCTCTTCTTATTTAACTGGTGAATGTGGAGTGTTTGGTCACAACAATGACAAACTGAAAAAAATCAATGTCCAATTTAAGACAGCATCATTGGTAGGGAGCCTTAATTATAAGAATAATAATTATAAGAATTAATTATAAGAATAATAATTCATTTGACATTACATAAATAAAACAATGGAATCTAAGGATTCAAAAAAAGAATTAGAAAATGGAGAAAATTCACCAAGAATTTTCTTTTTTAGTGTATTTAGTACGTGGTCTACAGGGTATCACTATGTAGATCGGACTCATAGTGATTCTCCTGGTTTTCACCCTCCCAAGTGCTGAAATTACAGGCGCGCGCCACTAGGCCCATCTCAATCACCATCTGAGCACACCCCAAGGGGTGGGACTGGTACAGCACACTGGGCATCGAACTCCAGCCCCTGCGCTCTGCCTAAGCAGGTGCTTTAGTCCACTGAGCTATCTGGCCAGGCCTACACCAAGAAAAAATTAAAGCACTGAAGCACATCACAAATGCATGACTGTCCTGACTGATTATGGATGTGTCACGCTCCTGTCATTTGCCCGTAGGATTGCGGTGAGTCCTGCTAATTGACCTCGTTCACACAGAAACCAGATGTACTTTAAAAGTCAAAGAAAGATGAGGAAATCTGTGCTTTCTCCTTCAGGCTTATAAGGACCACACTAGGACTCCCACAGCACTGAATTTCCCTTAAATCAAATGAGAGATAAGAAGTTTCCATTATCTTTTGATGGAATAATACAAATGTTGTTTTAATCATTTTGTGGGAAATTACAGATGCTCTTCACATTTCATTAACTCCTGAATTGCACACTTTAACTTGTAAACTACTCAGGGCTAATTCTCCTCTCACTTGAGGGATTCAATTACCAAACATCCCTTCAGGTGAGAAAAGTAATTTCAAAGGTGTATTTGGATGGGTCCTGTACTGCATCTGACTTGACTTTTATTTTATTCCTGTTGGATATGCATGGAGTTCAGCTGGGTGCTCTGGATCTCAGAGGACTTAGAATAATGGCAATTTCATCATCATCAGTAAATGCTCAGGAGTGGAAAATGTGAATTTTGAAAAGAAGGGGAAAGCTGAAGTGTTTATTTCTGGAATAAGACACACAGTGATGAATTGCACTTAAACTTCCTAGGAGACTGATTAACCTAGGAGAATGTAAGAGGAGTGATTCCCACTGCCAGCTCATGTCTGAGAGTAGCAAGCTGGTTAACATAGAAGAGGCGACTGCAGCTCTGGATGGCCAAGAATAAATGAAGGGGAATGTTTGTCAGCATTAAAAAGGAGCCACACAGCCGTGCTATAGAGGAACGTTAAATGCATGTTGCCAACATAACAGGCAATTTAAGATTCCAACTGTAGGACATACTGGAGAAGGAAAAACTGTAGGGACAAAATAAAGGTACACACTTGCCAGAATTTCTCAGGAGAGGGGTGAATAAGCAGACTACAGGGTATTTTTAGAGCAGTGGGTCTATTAAGTTAGGTAGAAATATTGTAGGCAGTCAGCTAGGGCTGGGCCATCTGGAGATCAATGCAGACAACAGGTGTGGATGGAGGCGCATTCACTGAAGGCCAGGTTTCAAGAGAGAAGGAACCAGGCCCTCATACCCTTCCCCTGGGGATGCACAGCAGGGAGTGACATTCTATTCAGGCATCAATCACCTTAGGGAGGAGGCCAAACCCCCAACCCTCCTCTTCCAGGGAAGTCCTTGTCCATCCCATGTGCACTGGCTATGTGGCTGATCTCCTCATTTGAGCCCCATTTAATCAATATTACCCTGTGACTATATTTGTCAATTTACTTGTTGGTTAACCGTAGTTTTGGCCAGTCTCATACCCATCCTATGATTTGCTGTTGGATCAATATTACCTATGTGAGTATACTTATAATCTTATTGACTGGTTGTAGTTCTGTCTCACCTTAAGCCTGCTTCACCTCATAGCTTTGCTCAAAAAGCAGCTTTCAGAAGCAGGGTTGGGGAGCACTTGCTTTCCAGGCCTCCTTCTGCCCCTCCAAGATGGAATCTCTCTTTTTCTTAATAAATTTTCTTACTTCTGAAAACATAATCATAATGATGCTAAGATGACATAAAATGCAATGCAACACAACACAACACAACACAACATAACACAATACAATACAATAAAGTTTAACAGTTAACTATTAAACTATGCTCTTTAAGTGACAATGATTTATGCCAGTGTAGGTCCATCAATTGTGATAAATGTCCCACTCTGTTATGGAATGTTGGCAGTGAAGGAGGCCACATTGGTAGGGACAAAGACAATCTTTGCATCTTATTTTTTCTTCTGTATTTTGGGCAGGGTCTCACTACACAGTTCAGACTCCTAGCAATCCTCCTGTTTTCAGCCTCCCCAGTGCTGGGAAGACAGGCATACACCACCGCACCTGGACTATATTGCCAGCAGGTAAGGCCAGCACAGCATGCGGTGCCTGGCATAGAACCCAGTCCCTGCACTTGCCTAAGCAGGCACTTAGTCTGCTGAGCTGTCTCACCAGCCACAGTCTTTGTATCTTCTGCTCAGGGGTACTGCAAAGCTAACACTTCTCTAAAGAATAGTTTACTTAAATGAAAATAAGAAAATTGCAGTGGTAATGCAATTTTCACAACATTGCTGAGATTAATTAAAAGACATTGAAACAATAATATAGCAAAAAGTTTCAAACAAAGGTTTTCTAGGAACCAAGGAGATGGCTCAGTAGAATAAGCACTTCCATGGCAAATGCAAAGCCCTCAGTTCAATCCCCAGTTCTGCCAAAAAAAAAACCAAAAAAAAAAAAAAAAACAGCAAAAAACCAAAACCAAAGACTTTCTAATCTTCAGAAGGCAGAAATTAGCCAGTCATTGCATGTAAAAGTATACTTTATTAAAGACCCAAATCCACGTCTATGCCTTATTAACCTTGTAGCATACACTCTGGGAGATGCTGCCCAGCCATGACTCCCATCTCTTCGTGGCCAGCTCTCTCATGGTCAGCCTTGGCAACCACCTACATCAATGCACCCTCTCCCTTAGACTTGCCCGCTTAAATCAGAGGCCTGTCCAAGTCTGACTGTGAATGTGTACATGGAAAATATCTCTGTTTGTGGTAAGGAACAGGCAGCAGGGAGCAACCATCTTCTGTCAGTCATAGAAGTAAACCAGAGGGGTTAAGAGGGAGAGGTAAAATTTATACAGAGTGAAGCAGAAACGTGAAAACAAAAGCCAGCATAGGTAGCCATGCTGCATCAAAGCCTGCCTCTTTTCTGCAGCTGGCCAGACTCCTGCCATTCCCTGCTCACTGCTCTGACCTGAAACACTTCTACCCTGACTTCCCCTTAAGCCAGCGTATATAGGTCATTGTTAACTAAATCCTAAGGCTTAACTAAGGCACGTCTTCTGGTCAGCGGTCATCTCTCATGGTTTGACATTTTTCCATGAGTTATAATTACTACTATTAATAAATGTAGTTTTAAGAGATGTACAGTATCACCTAATTACGTTCCAAATGAAGAGTCTATCATTTGTTATTAAAAAATGATTAAACACTGGGAGCCATTAGTGTGGCAGTTGCAAGAGCTATGTGTTTTTCTCTTATAACTGGTAAGTCTCAAAATTAAAGACAATAAAACCTCCAATTAATTTCAGTATTCAATATTAAATATTTAAAAGAAAAAAAGTGAAAAGCTGTGGCCCAAATTTAAAGGGTGAATGTTTATATCTCATAACAAAGAGAAAAATGAATACAATTAAATACAGCAATTACTACATGAGTATTGTATCACTTTGATGTATAAAGGTGTAGCTAAGAAGCTCTCTAAGAAAATATATGGTTGTGCCCATTAAAATTTTTTATATTGCTGTATACTGGAAATGAACAGTTCAGTTTATGCATAATGGTTGGATGTTTCTCACTGTTAGGATAGGAATTTACTTGTAAGTAAAGAGAGGATCCAAAGTGACCCAGTCTCGGAGGGGTTAGATTTGAGTACACCAAAAGCACATGTTTGGCTTAATATAGATGCAGATGCACACCTGCACACAGCTTAGTATAAATATATATTGTTGCTTGCTCTCTCTGAGAGCATCTAAAAACATGATATCCCAATTTTATTTTGAGGAACCTGGGATTGAACTCAGGCCCTGAACTTGCCAGTCAAGAGCTTATTCAACTTAGCTATCTCTCCAGCTTCATACCCCAAGAATGGTATCGTTTTCTCTAGGTATGACACCGTGTTCTGTCCTAAGGCTTTCGTCCCTCCAGGGTGTGGGTACTGAGCAATGCACAGTAAATCTTCCTCTCTTTCTCCAGCTTTGATAATGTCAAAGGCATCGGGATAGACTTCCCCCTATCATCAGTGTATTACAAAAGTGATAGCAACTATAGATTTAGGCATCTCCTTTGCATAACCCCCCAGGATCTAGAAGGTTGAGGTTGATTGCTTGTTGGGAACTGCGGTGTTGGGATATAAACCAGTGTTGCAGTGGTCACCACTGAGGGCAGTGGAGTCCAAAGTCTTGGTGCTGTGGTGCTGAGACTTTAATGGGAATAATGTCCAATGCTGATTTCCCCACCAGGGACAGAATGTAGATTTTTATTGATTTGTTAAAAGAAAAAACTGGTTGGTTTCTTCTTTTATACAACAGATCATACTTTCACTATGGATCACTATGAGTCTGACCTGTGTAGTGAGACCCTGGAACAAACAAACAAACAAACAAACAAATAAATAAAATATTTTTCTTAAATTTTAAATAAAATAAAATAAAAAGACTTTGTAGGAGGAGACTACTGTTTTAAAGACATCTTCTCTGGCCAGGGATGTAGCTCAGAGGCACAAGCATCTGCTTGGCATGCACAAGACCCCAAATTCAGTTCTTGATACAAAAAAAAAAAGCATCTGCTCTGTAAATGCTAGCTAGGAGTGCATGGATGTACAGATTTTAAAAAATTGGGCCAGCAAAATAGTACAGTGAATTAAAGCACCTGCATACAGATATAGGGGCTGGAGGTTCCATTCTCCCAGCCCCACCCTCGGTGCCCACTGAGACAGCAATTGAGACTGGGTGTGGTGGCGTGCGTCTGTAATCACAGCTCTTGGGAGGCTGTAGACAGGTGGATCACTATGAGTCTAATCTAGTAGTGAGAACCTGAACACCCTGTAGACCCTTCCCTAAAAGAAAGAAAGAAAGAAAGAAAGAAAGAAAGAAAGAAAGAAAGAAAGAAAGAAAGAAAGAAAGAAAGATTTGAGGAAATTTCAAATGACATCATATTAGTTTGCCATTGTGTTAAGTACTCATGTAATTTCAAACTGTAGTCTGCTTACATGGACATTATAAATTCTAAAATGATGAATCTGAATATCTCCTTTATCCAAATTTATTCCTTTTAAGATGCATTACTGAGTGATTATTCAGTAACCTTTGTGCTTACAGTACTTGAAACTATTTATTGAATCTTTCATAAGTGTAATAGTGACCTTACTAGAAAAAGTTGGTTCGTTTAGGCCCAAAATTCTAATTGACTTATGTTTAATTCAGAATGTTATCAAATACTAATTCAATGTGATCCTCCCTAAAATTCAAATCAGTGAAAGTAGAAAATTCCAGTGTTGGCAGTTTGGTATCCATATCAGGTAATAATATGTAACCACTTTAATATGTAGCTGACATTTTAAAAAGTTATTATGTTACAAAGATGGGGGGAGGGGAGAAATGAGCCCTGTAGCCTGTAGAAGAAACAAGATCTTGGCTTCTAACAGTATTATTTTCCAATAAGCAGAGACATCACTTCTCAAAGTCATACCTGATTCTAGAACTAGGAGAGAAAACAAAATGAAAACACAATGCCATTTCCACCTAGAATGATAGTTAGGCATAGGTGACAGCTCATAGCAGTCTTAGTGATCAAAGCTGGAATAGCTTGCACAGCAAAATAAACTATAATGGGCTATAAAACATAAAATCAATGTCTATATTGGTATAATAAATTATTATATAGTGATATAAATTGTAGAGAAGAGAAATCTAGGCATGTAAATTCCAAATATAATCTGTAATTCACGTGGACATCCCACCAGATGGGAAATGGAATGTAATTCCTCACCCTGAAATGTGGATGAGCACAGTGATTTCCTTCTAAGCATGCAGCATGGAGAAAGAGAGGTACCTTACAGTAAAAAAAATCTGACAAACCCTGCCTCAGCCAGGCCACCAGTGCAGCATTAATATTTGCAGTCATGCTGATAGCACGTACACCTGACACGTGACTAATGGGTGTCTTAATCTGGCATCTTTCTTCCCCAAACTGGATCTTAGAGTACTTCATAGAAGCATCGTCAACCAAATGCCATTGGAGATACAGTGAGCAAATTCCTAGCTAGTACTCCTCAAAATTGTCAAGACTCAGGACCATCAAGAACTAAAGCAAATAGGAGAGTTATTCAGGGTTAAGAACAATCTAAGGCAACGTGACCGTCAATTATCATGTGAGTTTTTGGAACGTGAAGGAAAAACTAAAGAAATCTGAGTAAAATATGGATTTTAATAATAAGACATCAACATTCAGTGATGAATCAATGTAACAAATGTAACACGCTGTTGTAAGATAACAGAAATATGTTGAAATATATGGAAGAGATGTGGAAACTTTTTTATATTATCCTTAATATTTGTAAGACTAAAACTTTTTATAAATCAGGTGATTTTAGAAGGAAAACTAAATTTAATTTGAAGGGCTTCCCCAAAGTCTCCCTTATATTACAGGTCTGAGTACAATTTAGAGTAATATTGTAGTCATGTCTGACCTCATTGTTGTAGCTCAGATGATTGGCTGTCATTAGGTTGTAGGCCACCAGTAAATAAAATTCTTGTGTTATTCTTATGTAGCAATTCCCCAAGATGAATGTAATTGTTATGTATTGTAAATATGTACTAATAAAAACTAAAATACACTGGAAATTCCTGGGCAGTTGATTTATTTCAGCATAAGTTAATATAGTTTAATTGTATTTCTGTTTAAGACAAAGAAAGATTGCTATTCACCTGTAAATATCACTGTTTTACAAGCTTCTCAGTGTAACTTTTATTATGCAGTTCCTTTTTTTATGTTGAAACTCATTTTAGGTACTTATTGATAATACCTACAGATATATTAAATTTTAATTGATTTTTGTAAACACTCAGAATTGATAATTGACATAATTTTATTACATATGATATATTTGTATATAGGAGATCATTTAAGATTTAGATCTAAATATAAAAACTGCTATCTGAGGAAGTTTGTAAAGTAATTTATCCTAGGAAGAGCTTGCCTGTATAATCTCACATAATCTTTCTCAAGACATTTAATGATATTGTCAAAGATATTTTTATCAGAGAAAGTAACTTAAAAGTTTCAGAGCTTAGATGTGGATATCATGTGAAATGCTTTTACTATGATTACTATAATCAGTGGTGATTCTAGAATTCCTTGCATACTTTCACAAGTAAAATACTATATCCTATCTCAACTTCAGTTGCAATTTTTTGTCTGAGTGTGCCAAGATCTTTGTTTTTCTCCTTTGTCTTTTATATTCTGTTCTGTGAGGATCCTGCATAGCACTATGTGTATCTACCCAATTATGCTGTGTGGGACACAAGAAATGACTACAGGATGGATTCCCCAAGCCATAGCAGGGTTCTCTGTACCTATCATAGTGCTGCACTTTCATGGTACGGAGGTATAGCTCAGCCGACTAAGCGCTTGCTTCGGTAAGTGCAGCCACGAGGGTTCAATTCCTGCTTCCGCTTGCCGCGCCGGCCCCGCCTTCGGGTGCGCTGAGCCGGCGATGGAGTCCGGGCGTGGTGGCGCACGCCTGTAATCCCAGAACTAGGGAGGCAGGAAGCAGGAGGATCACCATGAATGTGGGCTACATAATGAGACCCTGTCAAAAAAAAAAATTGTCTAATTACTGAGCAGTCTATACAGATTTAAAAACATACATGTCTCAATAAACATACAGAAATGCCTCTGTGATTAGTTTATTCCCTGGGCCCAAACCTTCTCTACCTTAGAAAAAAGAAGCCTTGTAGCATAAATAGTATAGTTTCTAAAATTATAAGGAAATATCCTAATTCTCTCAATACTAAGGTCCTATTTAATGATAGAATTATAAAGCCTTCGATTTATAAATCAAAGTACTTATTAAACATGAGAGGTAGGCAAAGAATTTAGATACAAAGAATGTTTTGGGTGCAGATACCCTAATCAGATATCCAGGATCAAGAGCATGGTATAAAAGTGAAGTGGTCAGGACTGGGGACATAGCTCAGAGGACGACACACTCGCCTGCCTGGCAAGTGCAAGGACTCAGGTTGGAGCCCCAGTGCCTCATGTGCCAATGCTGCGCCAGCTGCCAAAACTGTGAGTGTGGTAGTGCAGGCCTATGATCCCAGGGATTATATTATACAAACCCCAGCTGGGGACACTGAGACAACAGAATTGCTGAGTCTGAGCTGCATAGCAAGACTCTACCAAATAAATGCATAAATAAGTAAATGATTCTTTTTAAAAAATCAAGGGATCACAAAGCAAGGACAGAAGAAGGTCAAAAAGACTAATCTCTAGCTATACCTGAGCTCAAACTTACCTCCTGAACTTGACTTTCTTATTTCCCCTCTACGTTGTACGTAAGATCCTGATCATAACACTAACCCATGGGAGTGTAAGGGTATAATTAGTATCAGTCACTGCATCCTTCTCTGAAGTTTCCCATATTGCAGGTGCATGTTATGTATTTAAAACTGTGAAGATTTGAGTATGACCGTTATATCGCTCTGTCATTTCTAAATAATTTGTTCTAATCCAGGAAAGTGAAAAGAAACACTTTTTCCCCTAAGTACTTAGGTTTTTCAGAACACTTTTTTCCTCAGTCAAGCTTTGCAACCACTCTGACACTGATGGTAATAATCGCTATTTCATAGATTGGGAAAATAGGATCTAAAAGAAGGAGCATCTTCTCTGAATCACTGAAGTGCAGAGTTGACTCACACCTGTTTCTCCATGCCATGCTGACTTACACACCCCTTGCCTTCCTGATCTCTCTGCTGTCCATCTATCAGTGTGCAAGCTTATATTCAAGTCACACAATCTAATTCATACTTTGACAAAAGGCATTGGTAACACATTTGCCCAAGACAAAACATATTTATTGTCAACACTTTCCTGTCCTCTTGGGAAGCAAAAGAATAAAAACACTTCCTGGGGCTGAAGACACTTCAGACTCCCCATGCATTGGGAGGACTGGGAACCAGGTAAGGCTTATTTGCTTGTCTGTGCAGGTGAAATTCACTTGACCCTTTCTGAGCAGCAGGACAGCATGGGAAAGGTGGTTCCTGGTTTCCTTCAGCTTGAGATTCTTCCTAGCAGACAATCACCTAAGGTTAGTGGAGGCTGCAAGCCCTCTGCTAAGATCAGTGAACATGGTGGTTACAAACCAGGCATCCCTCCTTCCCTGCCTATTTCTAAAGGGCATCAGAAAAATGTTTATATAGTAGCAACAGAAAGGAATCCTACTGAACAAAACATATGCTACCCAGAAACTGCATTGATTATTTTAGCAGTGGGCAGCAAATCACACTTAGAGAAAAAATTGGAGAAGTCCTTCCTGCCCATAAACCTTCAAGTCAAGAGTTGTTCGGGCTAACCTGCTTGCATGTGTATTCCTCTTTAGGAAAATTTATCCTGATCTTTTTTTCCTTTTTGAAAACCATGGATATTATTTTAGTTATCTATACATTATTAATTTTTATATTTGTTATTTCTCCCCGTCAACCATTTGGTGTCTCAGTGCAACTCTGGACAAAGATGTAGTAGAGAGGAGAGTATATTGTGTTTATTAAAAGAAAGTTCAGTTCATTTTATTTAAAGAATACAAAATGTTAGAAAAAAAAGGACACAAAATTTCATTGAACAAATCAATAGGAATTTGATGATTGCTATTGTATTCCATAATGTTATCTTAAAGTTTGTTGTTTGAATTATCAAATATAAATATGAAAATTTGGTTTTAAAAAGTTATATGAAACTAAAGGGGAGCCAGGGAGACAACTCAGTGGTACAAACTCTTGCCTGGCAAGTGCAAGGTCCTGAATTGGATCTAAAGAAAGAAAAGAAAAAAGAAAGAAAGATAAAGACAGAAAGATGACAGAAAGATGGAAAGAAAGAAACAAAGAAAGAAAGAGAAAGAAAGCAGGAAAGAAATCAAAAGGAGAAGAAAAATAATTTAAGCATTAAATGCCCCTTTAATTCTTTCAGCAAAGTCTATCTCCATGTTAATGATATTGGAATGGGTTCTAAAGTTTGTTTTGGCTATCATATTAATATGGCAAATCAATATTTTTGGCTGTAAAGAAAAAAGAGGGAAACAAAAACTATATGTGTGTGTGTGTGTGTGTGTGTGTGTGTGTGTGTGGTTATCTATCAGATAACCAAATACCACAGTCACCAAAGTAACCACATCTGGGGGAAAAGAAAGCCAATTGAAGTGAGGCATCTGCATTCTATATATGGAAGGAGAGGCACGTTGTTTTGTTTACTGAATCTTATATGGATGACTGTGACCATTGGCTGAATGGTTGAATGACTTAATTTATATTTTTTTCCTAATTTTAAAATTAAGCTTCCAGGATTGGCCAGATAGCTCAAGAGTGATCTGTGTTCAATCCCCACCATGCAGAGCCAGCCCTGCCTCCAGGGCATGCTGAGATTGAGAATGAGACTGGGTGTGATGGCAAGAGCCTGCAATCCCAGCTTGGGAGGCTGAAAACAGCAGGATCTCTATGAGTCTGATCTGTGTAGTGTGGCCCTGTAGGCCCTGTGTTAAATACATACATACATACATACATACATACATACATACATATATATATATATATATACAATAAAATAAAATAAAATATAAAATTGAGTTTCCAAATGAAAACATTACCATATGTGGTATTTGAAGCATCATATCTGGATAGTGTCTCAAAGCCTTTAGCTCTAAAGAATTTTAAGAATACTATTTAATGTCATTATTTCAAGTACAATAAGTATAAAATTTCCTCTAAATACTTTATCTTAAATCCTTATTCTGTCCTTAGATATAATTCTTTATTTATTCATTTTTATTTTTTTGTGGTCTGGGGATTGAACTCAGGACCCTGTGCTTGCCAGGCAAGTGCTTATTCTACTGAGCTATCTCCCTGGCCCTATAATTCTTAATATCCAATAAAAATTCAGTATACTTTATAAACACACACACACACAGACACACACACACACACACACACACACACACACACACACTATTTCCCAAATAATGACCTCTCTGATTTTTTTTTTCCTTTTTGAGACAGGTTTTTGCTATGCAGTTCAGGCTGACCTTGAGCTCGCTCTGTAACCCAGGATGGGCTTGATACCTCCACCTCACTAGTGCTGAGACGATAGGCAAATGCCTTCACACTTACCTCTAAATTTATGTTGTTTTAGAAAATGTTACCAGAAATGTCTCTGAGTAACTCATCCTTAGAACAAGAGAGATGCTTTTATTTTTCCCCACATTTCTTAAAAATTCACATTCTACTTTTGTACTCATTATGATACTTAAATCTTTATTTTTCATTATGATACTTAAATCTTTATTTTACAGTATTTTTTTTCTGATTTTCCGTAATTGGACACCATGTCAAGACTTACCATCTCTGTGCACTTGAATGCATTACTTCTAACTTGTCCTTTACCTTTAGTTCTTCTCCTATTACTCAAATTTTTCACTGTGTTGCCAGATTAATCCTTCTACGTCATAGTTCTTGTCATTCAGATTTTAATGCCTTAACAATATCTGTGAAATAAATTATTAACTTCATATCAAGTTACTGAAAGCTACTTCTTGTTTTCTAGTTCTATTCCAAAGCCCCCTTTACATACTTTTTAAATCCCCAAAATAAGTATATTCGATTGAATGGCAGCCTCCTCAAAGATGTTTACCTGGAACTTACAAAGATGGCCTTACTTGGAAAAGGGGCATTTGTTTGGGCTTTCAAGATGAAATTAAGTTAACAATCCTGAGTGACGTGATGCTGTGCCATGGTGGGTCATGCTATGCTTTGTGTCTATATGTCCCCACAAGCCTAATGAGGACTTTTACAGAGGTGGCTGAATTTATTGTGTGTGATGCTGAAATTAAGAGCATGTGATTAGTAAATCAGTCCACTGATTGATTTGGTTTAGTTCTGGCAAGGATTTAGGATGTGAGTGCTACACTGGCCTCAAGGTGCATAGCCTCCGTGTGATCTAATGGACAGAGAGAGTCTTCTCTCCTCTCCCTTGTAGCTTTTGGTGCACTGTGGGTTCTGTAAACTGTGAACTCTTCCAGGTCATGCTGCCTTGGAGCCAGCCAGTCATGGAGCAAAACCTCTACAAAATGTGAAGTAAATAAACCTCTCTCCTTTTAACTTAGGATGCTAGGCATTTTGCCCAGCAGTGAGATAAGTAACTAAGACAGGTGGTGATTAAAGGATAGATGTTATAAAAGAAGAGACTAAGAAAGGCAGAGAGGTGAAAGACAGGAAAATGGTAGCAGAGATTGACATAAAGCTAGAAGCCACCAAAAGCTAGAAGAATCAAAGAAATGTTACTCCCTAAAGCCTTTGGAGGATGGATGACCTTGCTAGAAATTACTTGATTCAGAATTTATGGTCTCTAAGAGGTGAGAGATTCAATCTTTGTGTGTGTGTGTGCATGTGTGCATGAGTGTATGAGTGTGTGCATGCGTGCCTATGTGTGTGTGTGTGTGCATGTGTGTGTGTGTGTGTGTGTGTGTGTGTCTGTCCATGTATCTGTCTGTCTGTCTGTCTCTGGCTCTCCTCTCCCTTCTCTTCTCTCCTGTCTCTGTCTCTGGACTGAACTCAGGAACTTCCCGTTGAGTTCTCATCCCATTTATTTTGAGACAAGTTCTCACCAAGTAGCTAAGCTTCCCAGTTATCAATAAAACTTCTGCCCTTTCTGTGGCAGTCTCTTAGAATGGTGGAATTAAATAAAGTAATATCCCTTGTTTTAAATCATGTTGTTGATGAAATGTAAGCAGCCACTCCCCAAAAAACAATACCATAGCTTGATGACGTCTTCTTGAGGACATTACACGTGGGGCTGTCCTTACTCGGGGCTATTTCCTCTGCTGGGATGCTTGCCATTCTTATGAATTACTAAAATGATGATCTACATTTTTAGGCAACATAGTGTGAAACATAGTTCTAGTGCTAGCTATTTTAAAACTTGTTTACATTTTCATCAGGCCCACAAAATAGGTAATTTTATATCTACCAATGTATACCAGATAGGCTGAGACATTCACACAAGCAATTTTGCTTTAGACACCATAATCTTTGTAATTTCAAAGAATGTCCAGGTCATAGCTCAAAACTTACCTCATCCATGAACTCTTTGCTGGTCAACTGAGGGAGTTTCTAGTTATTGTGTCTGTCTCAGGGATACACCATGGACTGCTGCAGTACACTTTATTTTCTCAGCTGCATAACAAAATAACTAAAAGAAGTATGACTGTTTCATATGTGAGTATTTAAATTTCTTCTATAGCTGCTGGCCTAGTATTCTTCTATACTCAAAAAGTAAGTCTTTGAATGCATAACTCTGGTTGAAGACAAAAGCCATGTTTAACTCATTTGTCTAGGGTTTTAAAAATGATACAGAAAGTGGCCTGCAGATTTCTGGCCCATTCCTGTATTCTCTTATCCTTGGATTTTCTCTTACTTTATCTAACAAACTTAGATTCATAACTATATTCAATATGTGTTTTCGAAACAATCTCTTGTAATAATAATTTTCATACAGAATGAGATAAAATAATTAAATCTGACAAAAGTAAAAAGATTTTCAATTATTTCTAATTAGTGTAATAGATTCATTTGATATGTGTTAATAGAATTTGTCATTTGGTTATAATTTTGAGACATAAATATAAAAAGTAGAAGTTCAATATTTGGAGAAAACAAGTCACAATGTTAAATTTGGTGATTTATTTATCTGAATAAAGTCACAAAGATCACTCAGTTCTCTTTTCTGTTTAGAGTGTCAACAATCATTTTCCTCTATTTTGTTGCCAATATCATGCTGATTTTATCACAGTAGCTTTGTAGTATAATTTCAAGTCAGGAATTGTGATGCCTCCTGCCTTATCTTTGTTGCTCAAGACTGCCTTTGCTATTCTAGGTCTTTTCTGGCTCCAAACAAATTTTAGGAATGATTTCTCTAGGTCTGTGAGGTGTGTTGGTGGTAGTTTGATAGGGATTGCATTAAATCTGTACAACAATTTTCAGAGTATAGCCATCTTCACGATGTTGGTTCTTCCTATCCAAGAGCAGGGAATATCTTTCCATTTTCTGAAATCCTCTATGATCTCTTTTTTTCAGAGCACTATAATTTTCATTGAACAAATCTTTGACTTCTTTAGTTAGATTAATTCCTAAGTATTTCATTTTCTGTGGTGTTATTGTAAAAGATATTGATTCTCTAATTTCCTTCTCAGTGTGTTTGTTATCTGTGTAGAGGAATGCTATTGACTTTTGGGTACGACTTTGTATCCTTCTATGCTACTGAATTTTTGTATTAATTCTAGTAGCTTCTTGGTGGAGTTTTTTAAAAGTTACATTTCTTGTTATATAGGTCTTGCTTTATCTTGGTCTTAACCATCCAGCAGACAAGCATAAAAACAAGGTACAAAGAGTAAAGCCATATTAATATGCTGAGCTTTAAAGGGCTCAAGTCAACAACTTCTGACATTGCCAGTCCTACGAATAACCCACAACTAGTGTGGGCTATCGGACTATATTTGATTATTTTGCTGAATTCATGCACCTGCAATATTTAAATGGCAATGGAATATCCATTTCTGACAAAACTAAACAAAAAAGGAATACAAATGAAGACTAGTTTGTATCTGTATGCACAAAATAGTTAGGATATATATACAGCTACTTTCTCTTAATTCAAAGAGTACAAAGATTTATACTAATATTGTTTGGATAGGATATCATGTCTGCATCTTCCACTGTGAATAACCAATATGAAGACAATAATATGCAATGTATTAATTATTGAAACTGTCCTACTAATTGGTTTTGAAACTGTCTCGTTGCTATTTGTTTCTCAATAAAAGTAATAAAAAAAGTTTTAAAAAGGCACCCAGAGTACTAGTATTGTCTTCTTCAACTCTCATTATATGTAAAAAGCATATCATTGTAAAAGAACAATTCATGGGTAAGCAGAATCATTTCAAAAAGTAGGAGAAACGATTAGAAAACATTTTATGAATTGTAGAGAATGGATTTTTTCCTAGCTATAATTTCATAATTAATAAAATTTGAAAGATGACAAAATTGTATGTTTTAATTCCAAGAGTTAATACTATGCCTGTGAAAAGTTAAGTAAGCACAATTTTGTTTTTGACTTTTGGAGACAAGGGATATTTATTTGTTTATTTTATTTTATTTATTTATTTAGTATTTTAGAGAAGGGTCTACAATGTGTCAGGGTCTCACTAGTAGATCGGACTCATAGTGATCTGCCTGTTTACAGCCTCCCAAGAGCTGGGATCACAGGTGACGCCACCACGCCCAGTGTCAGTTGCTCTCTGAGTGTGCCCTGGTGGGGGGGCCAGCAAGGCAAGCCCAGTGGTGGAAGCCCCGGCCCTTGCTCCTGCTTGCTTGCAGGTGCTTTATTCTGCTGAGCTATTTTTCCGGCCCTTATTTTTTATGTACAAAAAATAAAATAAATGAGAGAATTGTGCCACTAAATACAATTTTAGAAAGCATTCATTACGAAACACTGCTAATCACCAAATTCTAGTGCTCAGAGTAAACAAAGTTAAATATTTTTTCTAAGATATAATTCCTTGTAACCAAAGACAAAAATGTTGAACAAAAGAAAGTAAATAAAGAAAGACTGGTACAATCCAATGTACAAAAATTAACTTCAGAGTGAAAGCTTATATTGTATCAGGTAGGAATTGTTTCTATCAGAAGTAACAAAACATCAAACACTTAAGTAACGGTAATATAAAGGTGCATTCTACCTTCAGTAGCTTTCTACATATCCTATGAAATCTGAAAGTCATCAACTATGTGTGATGGTTCTCTATCAATATCTCAAATCTGAAAGGTGCACCTAAAAAATCAAGTAATAGAAATAGCTAGGGAAGGTGCATCCATAAGTATCAGACAGATTGCTTTTGTCAGTAAGAAATGAAACAGTGAATGAAATGCTATGCCACAGAACACTGGCGTAATCAATGAGAGACTTGCTCTATCTCTCAATTAGGTATCCCTGGAAGGGCTGACTCGGGCAGTGGTGATTCACAGCTCAGTACTGTCATCAAGGATCTTAGTTGTCATCTCTTGATTTTGTCTTTTCATAGGTCCCTCCCTCAAGCTGATTTAAAGGTGATAGAGGGCTAACCAAATAGCTCAGCAGATTAAACTGCCTGCAAGCAGGAGCAAGGGCCAGGGTTCAATCCCGGGGCTGCTGTGCTGGCCCCACTCATGGGGCACACTGAGATGTCAGTGAGACTGGGCATGATGGCTCCCACCTCTAATCCCAACACTTGGAAATCTGAAAACAGGAGAATCGGTATGAGTTTGATCTAGTTGTGAGACCCTGAACACCATGTAGACCCTTCCCTAAAATATAGAAAAAAATGTGACTTTTTTCTATATTTCTAATAAAACCATAAGAAATATTTTGTTTTTTCCTATGAATGTTAATGAACCTTTCTCAGAAGACATTAAAAACATATCCCTTCATGTGTCATCAACCAAGCAGTAGATTAAAATTCCTGAATGGTTTATTCATTCAACAAATATTTAATGTCCATATATAATATGCCGAGTATCATCCCAGACATTCTTATATACTAAAAGCAAACAAAGAAACAAAAACAACAAGCAAAAACAAATCTCTTGCTTTCATGGTGTTTGTATTCTACTTGGGGAATCAAAAATTGATACAATTATCAAAAATACATTCAATCACATAATGACAAGTTCAATGAAAAAAACTAGAACAGAGGAAAAAATAAAGGAGAATTTCTGAGTGTGATCACAGCTTCTCCAAGGAGAAGTCCCTGAGAAAATGATGTTTGGAGGATATATAGGTCAGGATGAGCCATGTGAATATCTGAGAATAGTGACACCTAACAGAATATCAAGTCTAAAACCAAACATGTATGCATGAGCCTGACATATGAGGAATACTATGGAGGCCTGAGCAGCTAAGAGAAAATGAGGAAACTAGAGAAGGAGATGAAGTCAGAGAGTAAGGTGGACTGGTCACGAACCATCCCATAGGTACTGGTGTGGATACTGGATTTCACTCCAGGGCAACAGAAAGGCATTAGATGGTTTTGAATAATAGTGAGTCATGTCCACATTGACATAGAGAAGATCACTTTGCCTGTAAGGAATGAATTGTAGGGGTAAAGGGCAGAACTAAAGAGACAAAAGTATGGTTTAGAATGGGATGTAAGTGGTGAGGATCAAAAGACCAAGATTCTTTTCTGCTGACACTGAGCCCAGCTAGCTCTCATTGCTTTATGGCTTATAGCTCTCAAGAAGAACTTGAGTCCATACTGGGAATGCTGTGCCCTGAAGAAAGAGGAAGGTGATGAGAGGAGAGCTCTGTTCTGTCCCTCCTACAACAGGACGTCTACAACCCTTCAACCCTGCAGATGGCTCTTGTTACTCTAAAGTTAAGCTCCAGGGCAGCTTTCTTCCGGGGCTTCTCAATCACAGTGCAAGTGAAATGCATGCAAATGAGATACCATCTGCCTTGGGCAAGTTTCCTGAGCTTTAGGGGATCATCTCCCCATGGATCCTAGGTTTCTATCACTTCTTCCTGCTTATCTGTAAGTAGTTAACTTTTTGTGAATGTTCTGTGTGTAGCAGACTCAAGCAAGTGATATAAATTGGCACAGAGTACATGGGAAAGGTGTCTACGATGCTCCCCTCAGATTGAAACAAGTGTCTTATGAACCTTCTATTCACAAAGTTGTTAGACTAAGAATATACTATAACAATGAACAGAGAAAAAGAGTTGGCCTCTAGACAGAGGATCAAACTGACTCTTTTTGCCCAAATTGATCTTCTGGGAGGGTAACATACTGGGAAGTAAGGCATATTGTGCATGTAGAGTATATTAGCATCTGATTATGAGATAACTTTGGCTATGTGATTTCAAAAAAAAAAATTGGTGATTAAATATGTAGTATTCTTGCTGAGTTTCCTTGGCTGAAAGGCATATCCTGAGAGGGAGGTTAGGGTGCAGAATGATTATTAGGAATTTTGGCAGAATTTATGCTTGTGGGAATCTGGAGCTTCTGCTGCTCCTTGACAGCTCCAGTGACCATGGCTCTGCAGTTGCTGAGGAGTGTGCTGTGCAATGTGGCCATAAAAGTTCCCATGGCAGTGAGTATGCTTCCATTTCTATGCGCTGATTTAAGGAGAGATAGCAGTTTATGAGTGTGCATCAAACATAGTAGGAAATTTTGACAGGGATTCTGTAGCTAACAAAATAACATCCATATCCAAAATCTTAGTAACTTTTCCTGTCAGAATGAATCACTGGGAAAAAAATGTTACAGAGTTTTCATCATGCACCTCATTAGTCTCCTTGATAGGTGGGGTGGCATCAAGAGTGAAGTGCCTTGGTTATTTTTCTCATTGCTGAGACCAAATACATGGCATCTAAAGTTCAAGAAGGAAAGGTTGATTATGGCTCACAGTTTGTAGAGGTTCAGTCCATACTTGGCCAGTTCAAAGGCAGGACAGCATGTCAGGTGGCACCACAAAAGAGGAAAAACAGTTCATGGTGTGAAAGGTGGAAGGCAGGAGGTAGCAAGCCGCAAGAGATTACGTAAGACTTCTTCCTGTCCCTTAAATTCTATCCAGGATACAGGCCCTGGTAACACCCACAGCCAAGGTAGGCCTCCCCACTCTCAGTTCTAGCATGACATACTTTATCCCAGCATCATACACTACATTTAGTCATCTCTGAAAATCCCCTCCTATGACTGTGTGACACTTAGGAGGGACATGTAGACACAACCTATAACACCCCTGAAACATTATGCACTAATAAATGACTCCCCATAAGACCACATATGTAAGCTTAGGTTGAAGTATTAGTGCAAGAATGGTAGGAAAAAATCACTCTCCAGCCAATCTGCTTTTGATTTATTTTTGCTTGTACTTGATCTTAGATGTGTCAGTTTTATTGTTCCAATGAATGGTTACTTCTGGACCTGCCTAATCAATGAATTGGTAAAGTTAGAATGCAACTTAGATGGATACTCCTTATTCTGTGGTCAGATTTTTTAATTTACACAAGGATTCAATAGCACTTCAGGGGTTTTTGAATGAGGTACGACTTTGTACTCTGGATACTATGGTTGTATTCTAGAATCCTAAAGGTCTATATTCTTATATTTTGTCTAAACCTTGGCCACAACTCAACTTATCCCCTTGTTTTATATGGCCATGCTTAAATAGGAGAAACATGGCTGGTATATTCAATAATCATTTAAATATGTGATATTTAGGGGCTGGCCAAATAGCTCAGCAGATTAAAGTGCCTGCAAGCAGGCAAAGGGGCTGGGGGCTCACTGAGATGGCAATTCATACTGGGCGTGGTGGCACACACCTGTAATCCCAGCTATTAGGAGGCTGAAAAGAGGTGGATCTTTATGAGTCCAGTTTAGTAATGAGACCCTGAGCACTCTGTGGACCCTTCCCTAAAAATACAGTAAGTAATAGTAAGTAAATAAATAAATAAATAAAGATATACAATTATTGGCTTTAATCCATTAAAAAAATTAAGCAAATGGCTGTATTTACACTTAGAAGCAAACAAGGAATATTATTATATGTTTAGCAATCATGATCATTTTTCCTGGGACCACTGTATCTTTTCAGTTAAAACATTTATGTCTAAAAAGTGGATCAGGTACTGAAACTGGGCAAGCATGACAGCCAGAACAGTGAACTGTAAACCACCACACCCTCATTCCTGGAAACTGAATGTGCTAAAGTATGTGACAAAACGTCTTTGCCATTCTAATTAGATGAGCTTAAGCTTAAAATTGGAAAATTATGTTGGATTATGTGACTGGGACAAATCTAGTCACAATATTTACTGAACTTCCTTTGACTGAAAGATGTGTGTAAAGAAGAAGGAAAAGGAGATGCAGAAAACAGAGTCCAAGAAGCTTCAGATATGGGAAGGATTCAATTGGTTCTGATATGTGGCCAACATGCAAGATCCAGAATGAGGCCTTTGGGAGGTAGTGAAAAATCTTCATTTTAAAACCATCAAAATATGACAACTTTAGCTCTCTGATTGTAAGGATCTAGATATGGACAACAACATGACTCTTTGGAAGTAGATCCATCAGCTTGTCCCAGAACAGTCATTCCTCAGGTTACATAATTTAGAAGATTGTGTTGTAATAGTCACTCAAAGAGTCAAATGCAAAAGAGTGCAGGAAATCTGTCCACACACTAGAAATCCAAAGAATGCAGCTGCAGACCTGGACTCCACAGCAATGTCCTGCAGGAGTCCAGCTGAAGACCTAGAACCCATGGCAATGACTCAAGGACCTGTGCTGGGAATGCCCACCTGTGGTGGAAGCTAGAAAATCTGTGCAAGCAGGAAGAAGGTTTCGTGACAGCAGCTGAGGGATCTGCACTGGAGGTAGGAAGTAATGCTCAAAGTAAGAACCCAGAGCCCCCCACCCCCTGCAAAAAGAAAAGAACCTCAGCCTTTCCTCAGCAGGAGTGAGGTACTGAGCTCCTCCAGCCACAAAAGCCAAGTTGATACCAGGAAAGCCAGGGTGACAGGCTTGTCTAGGATAATCAATTAACATCACCATCTCTTTCTCTTTAGTTCTCCTTTTTATGTTGTTAGCAGTGATCCTCAGGTGTGCCTTCCATGCATATCACCACACTGTTTCAGTTCAACTGGGTGTTACAAACTGACCCCCAGTGTTCAATCCACTGCAACGTAGAATCAAAAACATGTGGCTTTTGTCTTTCTAGTTTATTTCTCTTAGCATACTATTTTCAAATGTTCTCACCACACAAAAGTGCATATGTGTAATAAGAGAGATGTTAAGTAGCTTGATTTAATTATTCTGCATTATATTCAATAATCATCATAGCATTTTCTGCCTCATAAATACATACAATCATAATGTGTCAATTTGCTACTGTAAAAAAAATGGAAACAAATTAAAACTTGGTAGCACAGAGTACAAATATCTGCCTGGGCATCAACTTTAGCATCCAGCAGACACTGGCAGCCTCAAAGGGTTAGCTTAGGCTAGGAGTAGGTGATGATATTTTGCATTTTAAAGAGATATTATGGACATAGTCTACATGTAATATTAACTGGTGGCAAAATAATGAAATGATAAAATGATCTTATGTGTAGGTTATCTCTTTTTTTGATGAAGGAAAGCCACTGAAGATTACTAAAAAAAAAAAAAAAAAAGGATTTTTCCTGGCTTACATTTTGCAAGAAAATGAAATAGTTTGATAGCAAATGAATCATGAATGCAAAGAAAGCAGTCAGAAAGCTATTGAAAGAGAGTAAATGCATTCTTAAAAAAATTGTTACTGAAGAAGAAAGTTCCATATTTCAGATGGTCCAAAGCATATTAGCTTCTCTAAACTCAAATTAACTTTTTGAAATTACTTATTTCCTTTCAATTTACCCTTGATTTGAAGTTTTAGTAATCATTTGAATTATTTTCTATTTGAATAAGTTACCATATTTATTTACCTTGACAACCATCAACAGTGTCTTATTCTGCATCTCCTACCATGATACTTCAGGGTGAATCTGAAAGAGGAGACCAAAACTACAACTTATGACTCTTGCCGATCACTGAGTGAAGAGATTCCATAAAGCAGATATTGCAAGCAGGGAACAAGAAGTGTAGATCACCTGAGAAACTCTAATAATATTTTAGTTTAAGGTTTCCACATGATGAATGAAGCAGGTTGACCTTCATAAACTTGACCAGCAGGACCACGGGTTTGCAGGAGCAAAGCTACAAGGCTGTTTGTTACCCTCTTTATAGTACTCCTGTGATGGAGGATGAGTGGGTTTAGGGGCACAAATGGGGGCTAGGGAGACAGCTGGGAAGTCTAAATACCTGCCTGGCAAGGGCAAAGACCCAGGTTCAATCCCCAGCATGCCGTTTTGCCATGCTGGCCACCAAAACCAGGTGCAGTGGCACACACCTGTAATCCCAGCAGTGGAGAGGCTGACACGGGAGGACCACTATGAGTTTGAGCTGTATAGCAAGATCCTGTGCCACCTACATAAATGAATAAAAAAATATTTTTTAAATGAATATAGAAAATGAAAGGCTCAAGTAAGGATGTCTCAGGGACCATTAATCCTGGGTTTAGTTATCATAGGCAACATTGAAAACAGAAGGATATGCTGTTAATCTTCAGCCTTCAAACTAGTTTCTCTTCCTACGTAAAGTCAGGAGAAGTATGGATAGTGCTTGTCCAACCCACGAAGGATCTGAGAAGAGAATGTGAGATTACTGATGGGTTCATTGACATTTGCCATCTTAAGCAGGTGGCATGTTAGAAGCCTGTCTTAGTTACTCTTCTCTCATTGCTGGGACAAATACCCAATGTCCAAAATGAAGGAAGGAAAGGTAATGCAGGTTTCAGTCCATACCCAGCTGGCTCCAAGGCAGAGGAGAACATGGCAGAGAGCATCAGTTCATGGCGGCAGAACAACAACAACAAAGAGCATTCGCTAAAGAAAGTCTGTCTTTCTGTCTGTTATATTCAGGCTCTCCGCCCCAGGGTAGGATGTAGTACTCACACCCATAATCCCAGCAGTACTGAGAGCCATAATCCCAGCCTTGGATCACACATAATCCCAGTGGATCATGAGTTAATCACAAACTCTAGAAGTCCCCACTCCACGATTACATGAGGCTTTGGGGGGACAACAGGGCACAAACCATAACAAAGCCATAAGCAAAAGGAGAAAAGGATCCAAGATATTTCCTGTTAGAGAGTCACTAGTCCAGGAATCGCTGAGGTAGTTCACACAAATCTAATTATTGTGTATGAAAGTCTTTTTTGATTTTAGCTTAAAGGACAGGAGCCATCAGCAGAGCACTGGGGAAAGTGCCCTCACTGAAGGAAAGGAGGAGCCTATGAAAGACATTAATTCTTTAATTTAAGGGAAGATATTTGGCAGAATGAGAGCACAAATATGTCTCAACTACTACAAAAAGAAACCAGGTAGAAAATGATGCAAGGAGGACTAGCTAACTTTCAAATGTATTTTTAAATAGTTGAGTTTGAAACAAAAGGGGCTCAGAACATAAATGCTGTTATTTAAAGATTTGTATGTACCACCAGTAGAAAACTTTGCCATTTGCCATACAGATCACCCACTTACCCTTCCTCTCAGGTTGCATCTTTTTCACATGCATCAGTTTTCTAATTATGTTTTAGTCCCTAAGAATGTGCTCCTACGTGCTTCTTTGGGCCTTTTCTCTAAGAATTTTTCACTTTTAATTCTGAAGGCAAAGGAGAAGATATTCAATGTTTGTGCTATTTTTAATCTGAGTTTACAGGAGCAAAAATTCATCTTGAGTCCTCTCTCCCAGTCAGGCCACAGAGGTCACTGCTACCAAGCCAGCCTCAGTGAAGGACCAATTGTTACATCACAGCTTTGGCGGTCAGCGCAGTCACAGGCATCCTTTGTAACATACTGGATGAAGTTTCCACTGAGTGCACTTAGAACCCTTTGAATGTATTCTCAAACCATCCCTGCTTTCATAGACCGGACACTGTAAGTTAAAAAGCCTACTGCTTATATCTCTGGAATGAACTCTCTCTATATAAATTGAGAAAAATTATTGCATCATTTCCTGTTCTTTAAAAGCCTCCCCTTCCTTTTCGGAATGCTTTCTGAAATAAACCATGCAATAAAGGCTGCCTCAAAGCCCGTGGACATTCAGATGGATGCCAACCAACTGTCTTTAGGAAGTTGAGATCTCACGCCCTCTAGGTGGGAGGCAACATTTTTGCAGTTGAAACCTTGTGTCTCTCAAAGAAAGGATTAAATCTTGACAAGTGTGTTCTTAGATGATTTTTATCATTGCACAAGCATCTTAAAGTCTATTTTCACAAACCCAAATGGTGCAGGTTTTAGTGGATTTCTAACTTGTGGTCAACTTGCTACACCCAACTGAACTGAACAAGTATGGTGTTGGGCATGGGAAGCCCACCTGACAGTTGTTGCCAGCAGCATGAGAGGCAGAATTGGAGAGGGTATTGATATGCTATGAGGGATACTGTTTGAAGAAGCTGTTGGCACTGCTAGGAGCTGTTGATTCTCCTGACTGGTCTGCTGGGTGACCTTGCCATGCTGGCTTTCTTCATGAACTTGGCTGTTCCTGTTGGAGGAGGAGCTCAGAACTTTGTTGTTGCTGAGAATGGCTGCAACTCATTTCAAGGGAACTCTGGACCTCACCTTGAGCATCACTTCCTGGCTCTGGAGAGAAAGAGATGTATTGCTCAGCCTTGTGGAGGAGCTTGTCATGTTGGCGTTCCTGATGGGAACTCAGCTTTCTTCACTGATGAAGAAACTGGGGACCTCACTGTTGCTGAGGATGGCTGTGGTGCCTGTGAGAGAGCTCTGGTGCTTACCTTGGGTGTTACTCCCTAGCTCCAGTTCAGAACCCTCAGCCTGCTAGCACATTATCTGCTGGGGCCTTTCTAGCACAGATCCATGAAGTGGGCCTGCATGAGCCTTTGTTATGGGCTCTAGACCTCCAGTTGGACTTGTGGGAGCATTAGTATGGGCTCTAGGTATTCAGATTCATGCAGGATATTAGGATCCAGGTCTTCAGCTGGATTCTTTGGTATTTAGTGTAGACAGATTTCCCACAACTCCTTTATATGATTCTTTGAGTGATTCATTATAAAATGCATCCAGTATTATATTATTCCCTTTGCAAAAACTCCAAAATATGACACAGATCAATCCCAAGATGTGAAGCACAGAACCAATAAAGAGACATGGCAAACAGGAGATGGAGGACTCTGCTTGTTATCAGTGTACTCCACTTTTTCATGAAAAAATATTTTTTCTTTCTCTGAGTGGAAAGTACATAGTAAGGTAATGCTAAAAGTACAGTATAGTAAGTCAACCAATAAGACAATATTCAACATCATTATCACATATCTTATGACTATGTTTTCATAAGACTGATAGTAGAGTAAGGTTTACACATCACCACATTAAATGTGAATAGTTCAGTTATCTAAAGCATTATAATATCTATGACACAGCTAAGAAATGGGAGTTTTTGTACTTATCATCTTAGGGGAGTACAATTATATATATGGTCCATTGTGAATATCATAAAATATGTGATGGTAATTAGGGTTGAAGTTTGACTGGGTAAGCAGATTCCACTTTATTGGCTAGAGTTACAGAGAGAAAAGAAAGGGAAGAGAGAGAGGGAGAGAGAGAGAGAGAGAGAGAGAGAGACAGAGAGAATATATCTTTGAATATAGCTTCTATGTGGGTAAAATGTTTGTAAATCTAGGAAGGAAGAAGGAACAGAAAAGAAAGTCTAAATGTCCCCAGCCTAAATCTGGAGAACAAATATAAGTATAGTTGAGGACCAAAAGTTACCAAAGAATGAAGAGTTAGTTGGTGATCAGGAGCAGTCTGGGACCAGTCTTTATTAGATCACTGCCTTGTCTTCATGTGAATACAAATGTCATAATCAACAGTTTGACTTTGAACCACCTGACACTTCAAGCCAAATGCAGGTCATGCTGCTCTTGTGGTGAGATGTTTCCCCTGCAGAATTCATTTTGGTTTTTTTTTTTTTCTTTCTTCATTTAGTTGTTTTGTTTTGTTTTGAGATAGAGTCTCATTACACAGGACAGCCTAGCCTTAAGTTCACTGTGTATTCCAAGCTGGTCTTGAATCCAGCAACCCCCTTGGCTTGGCCTCCCTAGTTCTAAGAGTATAGACTTGCAACTTCAGATCTAAAATCAACATTCTAAACATAGTTACATGTTCAAAAATGGCTTTATAAGCCATTAGATTAACAGGGCTGTCATAAGTTCAAGCACACAATGGAGAGAAACTTTTGCATTACCATTTGAAGGATAAACTACAAATACTATGGCATGTTATTAGAAATAATTAAAAGTGAACAGTATGTTATACTTAAATATTGCTCTTGGAGTGACAACTCAATATCATTAGAAACCAGAGTAGCTGAAATTAGAAAGATCCAGTTATTTAGCCCCAGTGAAAACATGATCAACCTTGTCATTTTCAGCAGAGCGGTATATAAAACTACAGGTGAAACACAGACTGATGTACATCTCCACTCTTAAAGCCAAGCTAAATATACCTACATCAGTAAAGACTACCTCTCTGACGTGAGGCTTTATGGTGTATTGACTCTAGACAGAATACACTGAATCAAGGAAAGATTATAAGGGAGATTTTATGAGCGATAATTCAGCTGATTGATTAAAAAATAGTTCGATAGATCCCTACCCATTATCTAGAAGGTTTCTAGCCTGTGGTAGTTCAAACATTTGTGAATAATACGCTAAAAAAATATGATAGGCCTGAAAGACAGCTCAGCAGAATAAGCTTCTGCACAGGGACCAGAATTTGATCCCCAGCACCATACGCCACACTGGCCCTACCCCGCACGCTGAGCTGGCTACTGAGACCAGGAATGGTGGCACTTGCCTGTAATCCTAGTGGTATGGCAGCTGAGACAGAAGAGTCATTATGAATCCGAGATGCCTGCTGAGACCTTGTACTAAATATACATATATTCTTGATATCAACAAAAAATAAAAAAATGAAAAAAGTGATAAACATTGTTTGCACAGTGTATTTGTGAAAAATGCTGAGTAGTCATTAAAGATGGATCTCAATAACCTCTTTTCATGTTTAAATATCTGCAATTGTATGTACTAGGAGAAGCTGCGAGAGATTTATCCAGTGAGCCATGAATCTAAAATAGTATCCCACTGAATTTACAGATAAGCCCTTGAAGCAGAGATCAACAGTCCTTCAAAGGATAAACATGTCGTATCACAGGTAAAGCATGGGGACACAGTACCCATATCAAGTTGAAATATCATGGGCAAACTTTGGCTCATGGAAAGATTTGTTTAAAAAAATAAAAGAAAAATAAAGGCCGGGGAGATGGCTCAGTAGAATAAGCACTTCCCTGGCAAGCGCAAGGGTCTGAGTTCAATCCTTAGCTCTGACAAAAAAAAAAGAAAGATTTGTTTTCTTAGTGGGTTTTTTTTTTCTTACACTAACATCCAGAAATACTTTCCTTGCTTGTGAAACATGTCATCTGGAATTATGTGAGTCACTGGTGTAAGTTTCTGATAGGTTCTGATTAGTGGAGACTGAAATCCCTTATTCATTTAGCCAGGTCAGGAGGACCTGAAAAAGAGAATGAGAAGTTCCCTCCCCCAGTGGCTCTTAACATCAGTGTTCATCAGCTCGGGAGGAGCATTTGCCCTCGTCCAAGTGACGGAGACCCCACTTCCACAGTCACTGGCCCAGCAGGTGTGGGATGCCCCAGAATCAGTGTTTTTAAATTCCTAGGTAATGCTGACAGTCTGGCCTGAGAAACCACATTTTTTAGCCTCTGCCTGATGCATCATGGGGGACCTGCTCTACTGGATGCTTTAGCAACAAGTATGTGCACTGATGTGCATCAAGCTGGCTGGAAAGGCCGTGCGGGGCCCTGATTCTTCCCCTGTCTGTAAACTTACAGAAAGGAAAAAAAGAAAAACAAATTTGTGTTAATTTCTATGCTCTGTGTTCTTTACCTACAGTGCTTCATTTAAAAGTTCCAGTATTCTTGAGCAAATACAATTGATGTTATGGATTATGTAAATAATATGTATACAGCCTGAACATCATCTTTCTTTTCGCATCATGTCTCATTTAAAGAAACATTGCTTTGATATTGGAAATAATTCAGATAAAGTGTATCTATTAGTTT
>PVKA01008561.1:0-47398 GCA_004027165.1 Ctenomys sociabilis
CGGATCACTATAAGTCTGATCTAGTAGTGAGACCCTGAACACCCTGAGAGAGAGAGAGAGAGAGAAATAAGAACTATTATGAAGCCCCACTTTTTTTCCACCTGGTCTGCTAAGTTCAGATGGTAAAAGAGAGTAAGAGATACGGCAACCAGTGGAAGTACTTTGGGGTGACAACAGCTACATATACATCCCCAGCATGTAGAGCTATATAAATGTATTAAGACATCACTTTGGAAACTAAAGACATGGTGATATATTCATAGAATTTTAACACATAAGAAAGAGAAGCAGCTTAAGAAAAAGGGAAAGCTAAACCTACTAATTGTAAGATGAATACAGAAGAGCAAAGAGCTGAAAGTCCATTTCTCTTTAGAGAACTGTAATTTGCAATTCAAGACAAGCTCAGTGGAGCAAGGTACAAAGGAGCAGGCAACCCTCTGCACCCTTTTTTTAGTGCCTCATTCCCTGACAATAGTGGGGACATCCTCTCTCCATTCCTTTGAGATACTGGGGACTGAACCCAGGAACTTCACCCTAACATACATCTCTAGCCCCTTTTGTATTTTGAATTTAGAGACAGGGTCTCACTAAGCTGTACAAATTTAGGATCCTGCTGCTCCAAAGTACTGAGATTTCAGGTATATGTGGCCAAAACAGGCTTCTCTTTTTTTGTTGTTTTTTTTAGTACTAGGGATTGCATCCAACACCTCTGCACTGAGATATATCCTTAACCTTCTTATTTCATTATATTTTATTTAGTTTTGAGATACTGTCTTGCCAAATTGCTCAATTTCTCAGACTGGGCTTGAATTTACATCTCTTCTGCCAAATAGCTGGGGTTATAGGTGTCTTTGATACTTTTTTAAAAATTTAATTTAATTTTAAAAAGTAAAAAATGAAAGCAAGAACAAAAATCAGAAACAAAGGTAGAAACAAGGTAATGTACGATAATACATGTTAGTTACTTTTCTCATTGCTGAAAACAATACCTGACATCCAAAGTTAAAAGAAGAAAGATGCATTAGCTCACAGTTACATCTAAACACAAGCCACAACGAGTCTGTGCTACCACGCCTGGCTATTATTTGACATTTTGATAACAGCCATCCCAACAAGGTATAGTAACACTCATTGTAGATCTGATTCGTATTTCCCTCATTACTAGTAATGTTGAGTCCTTTTTCATATACCTGTTGGCCACTTGAGTATCTTCTTTGAACTTCACCCTAATGTACATCATTGAGACCCTTTACCTATTTTTTAATCTTTTTTTTTTTTTTTCTGTTTTTGACTTGTATACATTTTTTAATATATTTGGGTATTAGTACCTTGTTGGGTGTACGTTTTACAAATATTTCTCCTGTTTTGTAGCTTACCTTTTCATTTTACTGACTTTACTGTGTAAAAGATACTTAGTTTTATTCATTTTTACTTGTTTATTTTTGCTTTAGTTGTCTGTGCTTTTGGAATCATTTCCCTTCCCTCTTCACTCTTCCTTTGTGGGGGGTTGAATCCAGGCAGGGCCTTGCACATACTAGGCAAGAGGTCTACTACTGAGCTATATCACTAGCCCTGTAAACAATTTCTGAGTGAGTTTAAAGACTGGTCAGAGATTATAATTTTTAAGAAAGGATGGAGGTCTTGGGTAGTACACCTCTAGGCCTCTATTACTTTACCAGAATTAATCCAACTCCCAATATTTATTGATAATCTTTTTTTTTTTTTTTCAGTACCAGGAATCCAACTCAGGACCTTGTGCTTGCCAGGCAGGTGCTTACACAGCTGAGCTATATCCCCAGCCCTACTGATAATCTATTGACATTTCAGTATTTTTTCTATAGTAATAGAAAAATAGAGTACAAAGTATTGTACTCTACACTTAGAACAGTTAATGATACATATGAAGAATTCATGAAGTATTGTTTTCCCATTAGTATTTTGTAATATTTTCCTCTGGTATCCAAGAATGGGAGATAGCCATCCTTATTGGAAATAATATTGATGGATTTTAGGTTAGTGTCTTTTGATAGCTGCTCACTTGTGGCCCTGAAGATGGACTGAGCATATGTGGATGTTCTCGCCAAAATTTGTTAACCATTCTCAAAGTTTGCCCGTGATGGAATTCTGATGTAATCAACATCCCCAGAAAAATGAGAACTCCGAAGTCAGGGAAACAAAACCTTCTGTGATCCCGTCACATAGAATGCCTGCCTCAGGCTTCTGATCTCGAGATTGCTCCCAGCTCTTTCTACCTCTTCTGTGTCACTCACTTTCCAGGGCTCACTTTTGGTGCCAACTCCATAAGGTTTTCTGCAGGGGACTTAGGGTCAATTGCAAGTTTAGAGGGCCCAACCCCCCTATCTTGCCCTCCTTTCTGACACCAATTACAAGTTCAAAGGTTCCCTGGTTCACTCTCAGTTTCCATATTCACATAGTACTAATTGAAAGCTGTCCTATGCATGGTTATAGTTTATCTCAGATAAATTATACAGATTAAAACTAGCCAAGGTCCAGATGGGCACGCTGATGCACAGCTGTAATTCTAGATACTCTGGTGAGAACTGAGGATCATTATTTCAAGGATAGACTGGGCAACTTACTGAGACCATATCTCAAAACAAAATTTATTTTATTTTATTTTTGGCAGAACCTGGGATTGAACTCGGGCCCTTGCGCTTGCCAGGCAAGTGCTTATTCTACTGAGCTATTTCCCTGGCCCCTCAAAACAAAATTTTTAAAAAGGTGGGTTTTCAAATATAAAAGCCTACTCCAAAAATGGGCATTTGAGATGAATACATATTTCTCAGATGAAGAAATAAAAACAGCAACGGTATATGAAGAAATGTTCAACATCACTGGTCATTTGAGTAATGCAAGTTAAAACAATACCGAGATGCCAACCTACCCCAGAAAGAATGGCTGTTATCAAGATAGTCACCAGAAACAAATGCTTGTAGGGTTGTGGGGAAAAAGGAACCCTTCCCCACTGCTGGTGGGAGTGTGGACTGATACAATCACTATGGAAATCAGTGTGGAGATTCTTCAAAAAAAAGAGGAGACGATCCCATTTGACCCAGCTATTCCCCTTCTGGGTGTCTTCTCAGAAGAATTGGGGCTGGTGCTTAGGCAAGCTGGGATCAACCCCAGGTCACACATGCCTCTCTGGTGCTGGCCCGTCCCTGGGTGCGCTGGGCTGCCACAGAGTCCGGTGTGGTGGCTCACACCTGCAATCCTAGCTGAAAACGGGAGGATCACTATGAGCCTGAGCTGCGCAGTGAGACCCTGTACCAAATACATTAAAAAAAATTCATACCACAATGTGATACATGTGCATCCGTGCTTATAGCAGCATAATTTAATAGGTAGATCTTGGAAACAACCCAAATGCCCATAAACCAGGAATGAATAAAAAAGATGTGGTCTTTTATACAATGTAGTACTACTCAGCCATAAAGAAAGATAAACGGGAGACTTTTCTAGGTAAATGGATGCATCCAAGACTATACTCATAAATGAAATAAACCAGATAGACAGTAACATTATACTGTCTCCCTTGTATGTGAAGCTGAAAGAATAAATAAGATCCAAAATGTACAATAGATATTATATAATGGGAAGAAACTTCATAAGCAAAGAGAAACTTGGATGGGGGAAAAGAGGAAAGGAAGGCAGGGGAAGCAAAAAAAAAATATCTATATCTATATATCTATAAAAGATAGTTAAATTACTATTTTTTAAAATGTATCTAGTACAGGGTATACAGGATCTCACTACACAGACTGTAGTGATCCTCCTGTTTTCAGCCTCTGAAGTGCTGGGATTTCAGGCGCATGCCACCACCCCTAGTCTCAATCGCCTTCTCAGTGGGCCCTGAGGTTAGGGCTGGCAGGGAACCCGGTCTCCTGCATCTCCCTAAGCAGATGCTTTAATCCACTGAACTATCAGGCTAGCCCTTATGCTACTAATTTGTTTTACTTCACTGAAAAATGTTTGTGCTGATATTGTTTGAACAATTACATGCCTATATTTTTAATACTCTGAGTAACTAATTTAAAAATAACAATATGAAATGTATTAACCATTTTACCCTGTTATCTTGTTTTTAAATTTTGTTTCCTTTTTCCTTTTCAAAATAAATAGGGCTGTGGACTTCACCGAGTTGATCTTTTGATAATCTGCCACCTGGATAATTTGTACTGCTAAAGTTTTAATAAACTTGAAATGAGAAAAAAAAAATAGGGCTGGGAAGATAGCTCAGTAGAATAAAGACTTGGCTGGCAAGGGCAAGATTCTGAATTCAATCCCCAGTACTACAAAATAAAAATAAATAAATAAATAAGTAAGTAAGTAAAAAGGTAGGGGGTTGGAGAGAGAGTTCAGTGGTAGTCTGCCTAGCATGCAGAAGGACCTAGTTTTAATCTCTAATACATAAAAAGAAAGAGATTAGAGAGGGACAAAGAGAGACTATCTGGCACAACACAAATCATCTATCTAGCTAAGGACAAGTACTAGAGCTCTCTCGGGCAAGGCCAAATTTTATTTTGTTTTTTGGTACCAGAAATTGAACTCAGAACCTTACACTTGCCCGGCAGGCATTGTGCTGCTGAGCTATATTTCTGGCCCAAGGCCAAATTCTTTACTACATATCTTCCCTGTATTTGACCTTGATGGAACTTCTCTACCAGCTATGGCCTGAAGTACTCACTGTACTTAGTTCTTATATTCTGATGTTCTGTTATTTTGGATATCTCCTTACCTAAAGTCAGTAAGAGAACAGACTTATTCCTTATGTGGTATCTGGCATAATTCAAGTCAAAGATCAAGTTATTTAATTGAGTAACTATAAGTAATTCTGTTTATGTCATGTGCAAGGCATTTCATTTGGGGGTTTAATAAGCACTAATTGGTAGATGGAAGTAGCCTCTATTTGAGACAAAGGGAGTTATGCCAGCTTCTGGTGGTGTATAAGAAGTAGTAGGTAAGGAATACAGCAAATTTATTCAACAGATTAGGAGTAAAACATATGAATTGAGTCAGGTATGGTGGCACATGCCTGTAATGCCAGTACTTGAGAGGCAGGGCAGGATTACCAGGAGTTGGAGGCTGCCTGGAGACAGACTGAGTTCAAAGGCAGCTTGGACTACATAGTGAGATCCTGTCTCCAAAAAACCATAAATGAACTGGGCAGGGGGTGTAAAACATCCCAAAGGGACTTCTTCCTCTTAACTCAGAAAACAAAATTTCATATTTTATGAAATACAAGACTGGAGAATTTTAAGCAGATAAATGTAATTTATTTATTTTTTTGGTGGAACTGGGGTTCAACTCAGGCCCTTGCACTTGCCATCTCCATGGCCCCCTCTTAAAATTAATTAATTAATTAATTAATTAATTAATTTTTTGGGCAGAACTGGGAAAATGTAGAAAAAATGATTCTCTTCTGACAAACTACCTAAGTTGTCTTTTGCCTAAAGCTCAACCCTAATCAGTGTAAGCACTAAGTCTAAGTAACAGCCACTGCAGTTTCTGTCTTCTCTAATAGATTAACTCTTCTGTTTGATAACCATGTTGGCAGAACATAAATGGGAGTGTTGTGAGTCAACCTCTGGACTCTTCCTTAGGAGATGAACTTTGCCCATGTTGTTAGCCAGAAGCCCCACCCTCACTAGTCCCTCATCTCGATGGCTGGGATCTGTATACCCTGTCTAGAATGGAGTAGCCATGTTGGCCTATGAAGTAATTTTAGGTATTAAAGATATGACAGAGTGACAAGTAAAGGGACTGTGACATCAAAGACTGCAGAGTGAGCTGTCACACCATCTTCTACTACAATTATTGTGGGTTTCTGGTATTTACAACAATGCCTATCTTTTTAACTTATAGGTAATATACTTTTTATAAGGCTCCATATGAGCTGGGCTTGGTGGCGCAAGCCTATAATCCCAGCACTCGGGAGGCTGAGGCAGGAGGATTGTTGTGAGTTTGAGACCAGCCTGAGCTACAAAGTGAGCTTAAGGCCAGCCTAAGCTGCAAAATGAGACCCTGTCTCAAAAAGAGAGAAAAAAAAAGGCTCCATATGATCAGTTATTTAGGTTGTTTCTGATTTTTATTACTGTAATAAGGCTGTAATGAGCACACTATATGTATATAATCTTTTTGTATCCACCTCTCAATATTTTCTTATGATAACCAGGTATGATGGCACATACCTATAATCCCAGTACCCAGAACGCTAAGACAGTAGAATTGCTGCAAGTTCAAGACCAGCCTGGACTACATTATGAGATCCTGTCTCAGAAAAATTTCCTTGTGGTAAAACTAAAGAAGTATAATTTCGGAGTCAAAGGGAAGCGAAAAGAAACCTATGTAGACGACTCTTTTTATGGTATGGGGAACTTAACCCGCAGCTTTAATATTGAGCTGCACCTCAGACCTTCTTTTTAGTTTAGTTTTTTTTAATTTTGGCAGAACTGGGGATTGAACTCAGGCCCTTGTGCTTGCCAGGGAAGCACTTATTCCACTGAGCCATCTCCCCTGCCCTCTTTTTAGTATTTTTGAGACCAGGTTTCACTAAGTTGTCTAGGTTGACCTTGAATTTGCTATCTTCCTGTCACAGCTTCCCTGAGTGCTGGGATTACCACATCCTGCTTAGGTCTGTCTTGTAAGAACTGTTACGAAGGGTGGATGGAAAGTGTGTTAGCTTGTAAGCAGTGCAGCACTAAGGAAGTGTTTTAAAAAGAGGGAGAAATTTATGCATTTTGTAGCCTGAAAACAACACACTTTGTGAGTAGCTTATATCATATCTGTTCCTTCTAAGGTGCTTTATACCTCCTTTTTACTCTAATAACTACCTCCAAACAAGGCCAGTTCAATTATATTTTTTTTATGTGTGAGAAGACCTGGTTAGAAGACAATTACTCAGTTACATGTGGAGATACACACTATATTGGAATAGAACAGAATATACATATGAAAAGACTAAAATTTCAGTGGGTGTGGTAGAATAATCCTGTAATCTCAGTACTCCAGGAAGATGAGGTAGGAAGATGCTTAGTGAGACAGTGTCTCAAAATAAAAAAATGGGGCTGTGGATGTCGCTGAGTATGAAGGCCCTGGGTTCGATGCATAGTATATACAACAAAAGGAGAGACTATCACTATATCTTATTTATTTATTTATTGGTGGAACTGGGGATTGAACTCAGACCCTCGGACTTGCCAGGCATGCTCTTGTTCTACTGAGCCATTTCCCCGGCCCCCTTACCACTATATCTTTAACCTACCCTTCTCCTTGGACATCATGACTGTCACCCATATCCTATATAAAGTACATAGAAGTCAAACATCAAAGTGCAGTGAAGCTTTACATTTAAAGAATAGCTGGGCTTTTCAGCAGCCACATGCTGCCCTTGGCTCAGTGGAGTTCAAGATGCTGGTATACCTAAGGTTTGGTACTTGGAAGAATTAGAGAAGCTCCTCAAGTAGATAAGGTGTATTTGACTATGTATGCAGAGTAGATTTTGCCCACCCTCTTACTGTGGAAGCAGGTGTGAATTCTGAGACAGGCCCAATTACACATAGGAACATAGACCTAAGAATTTTGGGCTTCTGTCTTAAAGCACAGTTGGTGCTCTATAGAGACTAATTTGTGTAGAATTTGACCTTGAACTTGCACTTTACCTCATCGAGTGCTGGAATTGTTACAGGCTGCACACCACATTCAGCAAGGTCAGAACAATTCTAACTAGCTATTTCATAACTATTTAATGTATCTCACTTTTCATAAAACATAGCCTTATGTATTTTCTGTGCAATAGATCATTTTAGTGATTATTTTTGTTCTTTTGGCAACATTGATCAATTCCGAGAGATCAGGGAAGGGTTGACTGCAAAGACACAAGAGGGGCTTTTCTCTTATTTATGCTTACTTCTTGTTCCACAGTTGCTCCACTTGACTATAGTGGTGGTTATATGACTATAAATTTGTCAAATATTTCATTTTATTTATTGAGAAACAAATATCAATGAGATAGTTTCCAAGCTGATTAATAGGACAGTTTCAATAATTAATACATTCCACATTGTTATCTTCTCAGTGGTTATCCATAATACAAGAAGCAGACAGGATAGCCTGTCCAAACACTATTAGTACAAATCTTCTCATTGAGTTAAGTGAAAGTAGCTGTATATCTGTCCTAACTATTCTGTATATACAAATACAAAATGGTCCAAATTTGTCAAATATTATATATGGTGGATTTTACATAATATAAATATATACCTCAATAAACATGGCTTCAAAACAGAAACAAAATAGTAACAACAGGGCCAGGGAGATAGCTCAGTAGAATAGGGCCTGAGTTCAAGCCCCATTTCTGCAAAAACAAAAACAAAAATAAAAAAAACACAAAAAACAAACAGTAACAACAAAAGAATATCTGGCATTGCTCTCCCTATCTGACAAAGGGAAGCACCAGGTAATAATTTGCTCTGGCAACAGATAGGTATTCTAAAGAAATTTTCTTGGCCTGGAGAGATGGCTCAGCGGCATAAGTGTCTGCCTGGCAAGCACAAGGTCCTGAGTTCAACCCCCAGTACCACACATACACACACACAGAAAAACCCAAGAAATTTGTATTTTATTTTGTATATTCAGACTTATGCATGTCAAGAGGACAGGACAACAAAATTACTGAGCTTATAGTTCCTAGAAACTTTCTTTAATCATTAAAGTAATAATAATACTAATTTTAATGAAAGAAGATGGAAATTACTCAGGTGATGATGTGCTTAAAGTGGCAAGATATGCAGATGAATAATTCTGCCCGAAACAGACGAAAATAGGGATGTTTTGCTCAAGTAACGCTGAGAAGAGAACCAAAGAACTGATAGCACAAGTAAAATCAGATACAGGAGGAGGAGGACAAGGATAACGAGGGTGGCATCAGGCAGTTGCTGAGTCCTGATGTCCGCTTTCCTCTCAGGAGAATTCCAGGAGATAGAATTCATCTTACCCAGCCCTTCCAGCTCAGAAACAACAATACCAAGATCCAAGTCATCTGATAAGGCCCAACCTTGCACCTAGACCTTCTAATCCAGACAAGTGGTAGTCTTTCCACTCCATGACTTCACGTCACATCAATCAAGCAGTGTTTCCTGATGAAGGCCAGCAAAGGAGAACTGAGAATGAGACAAAATTTCCAGGATAGTTCTTAAAGTAAGTCTGAGGACTATTTGATGTATTGGTAAAAAGGTATATTAAAGATTATCTACTGGAGGGCTGGAGAGATAGCTCAGAAGGCTAAGCACCTGCCTGACAAGCACAAGGACCTGGGTTTAAACCTGGTACTGCATGCCGTACTGTCTGTCCCACAACCCATTCGTGCCTTCCTGCCCTGGAAGTGGGCATGGTGGCACAGGCCTGTAATCTCAGCACTTGGGAAGCTGAGACAGGAGAATCACTACAAGTCTGAGCTGTGTATAGAGACCCCATACCAAATAAATAAATAAATGATTAAAAAATTAAGATTATCAGGGCTGTGACTATAGCTCAGTGGTAAGAGCTTGATTAGGAAACATCTGATCCTGGTCTGACCAGGACCACAAAATCTACACAAAACAAACCAACAACAATAACAATATAAGCAACTTATAAGGGAAGAAATGCCAACTGTCAATATACAGTATATCATTTCCAATTCTCAAAAAGAATCAGAAATGCAAGATTAAAGCAAGATGTGTGGAGAAGAGCCAGGGAAGGGACACTCATGCATTGCCAGTGACAGTTTATGTTTCAATTGCTGGAAAGATTAAATTGGTGAGAGTTTAAAAGAAGGCAATTTGATATTATGTAATTATGCATGCTCTTTGAACTTGTACCTCTAGAAATTTATTCTAAGGAAATACAGAAGCCTAAAGGCCAAAGTAGGTGCTGCAATTACAGCTGAAAGAGGTCAACAGTTCTGCCGTCTACCACCAGGGAGCAATTTCTCTAACTTCCTGAGTTGTGGCTTATGAGAAATGTTAAAGATAACAGTTTTGGGAGTTATATTTAGAGTAAGAGCCAAAAAAACATAGATACACCAAAAAAAAAAAAAAAAAAAAAAAAAAAAAAAAAAAAAAAAGGAATGTTAATGTACACTAGAGACAAAACTCCTTGAATCCCTAAACTTTAGTAGTATCGTTCTTATTTTCTCAGGAAAGAGGAACAGAAATACATTTAAAGAAACAGAACTTTGAAAATAAAAGAAGCCTGTGAGAGAACTTCTAAATAAAGGGATCTGAATGTTCTATCCTCAGTTTCCTAGCAGACAGACAGAGCCTAGGATAACTGCAAAAGCTTAGTGCATACTTCATTGGGGAATGTGCAGCTTGGGAAAGATAGGAGCAAGATACAAAAGGAGGGAAGGAGGAAAGAAAGGTATTGATTTAGTTCCAATTATAGGCACTGGCTAGGTCATCCCATGAGACTGTCTAAAAGCTGTATGAAAAGCATTTTGGACCTGTCCACCCTCCAAGAAGAGAAAGGGAATGTATTTCTTTCCTCAGTGTGTTTACTTTCCAGTATTTCAGGGTTGAGTATGCTTGGGCAGCCAAGACTGTAGAATGACAGAGACACCTTCAGGAAGAAAGCAAGAGTGCAGCGTGCTTGAAGTGAACGCCTCTAGGAGGAGGTGCATCAGGAACCCACCAGGCAGTACTCATTAGCGGATCAGGACTAAATGAATACATAACTTTTTTTTTTTTTTTTTGGTGGAACCAGGGATTGAACTCAGGCCCTTGCACTTGCCAGGAAAATGCTTATTCCAAGGATCCATCTCCCTGGTCCTGAATACACACTATTACCAAACACAGACCTAAGTTTTAGAGACAAAACATGAATATGAATCATGGTCTCTTCCTTCTGGAATCATAGGCTGAGTAGTGTGGTAAGCTTTGGGTTCCTGCAGCACTAAAAAGAATTTGCCAAAGGGCCAGGGATCTACCTAAGCAGCACAGCATCTGCCTGGCAAGTACAAGGTCCTCACTTTGATTCCTGGTTTAAAAAAAAAAAAAAAAAGCCAGATAAAGAACAGAGGGGGAGGGAAGGAAGTTAGGGTTCTTCATAGAGGCGGCAGTGTGGCTGTTTGTGTGCCTACATGCCTGCAGGCCTGCAGTTCTTACAGTATATGAAACACCTTGTGTAGATGAGGGCTCTGAAGACCTCTGAGGAGAGAAAGAGACTGATATTTTGGAAACTGTCAAACATGGCAATGGAAGTAAATTCTTTTGGCTTGATACCTAGAGCCTGACAAGCCCTTCCCAGAGATAGATTTAGCAAACAGTGTGTTAATCCTGCTGGAAAATGCCCCAAACTCCCGGCTCTGCTAGACCTCAGTGTTCAGTAAACAAGCTGGCCTTCCAGACTGTGAGAGTTCATAAAAATAACGTTGTTTCCCTATTGGCAGAATATCCTTAAACTCTGACCTTTCCTACACATTCTAATGACTCATTCAGGCCAGCACTCTACAGCCAATGAGGAAAAAATGATAGAAACCCTCCAGGAAAGCCTTCTGTAGGGAGCTTACTCTCTCAGTCACCAAGTACAGGCAAGGAAAGTCTCTTTCCCTACCTAGTCAGTCCACAGTCCTGGCTTCCCCCCAGCCCAAGCCTTGAGCAGACAGAGGACATGATCTGTGCAGCTAGAAATCAACCAGAGTTGGGCAATAGCTTATCTCTCTAAAAACCAAGTCCCACTTTTGCACACTGCACTCTGAACTTTAGTACAGATGAAGGCGGCTCACACACCCTTATTTGGTCTGTGGCTTGTGCAGGCTGAGCTGGAAGGCTCAGCCGCTCCTCCTCCACCCACCTCTGGCACATTGCTAAATTCGATTACTTCCTTTGTAATCCACAGCAGGCAAAGGTCAGTAGGTTCAGTGTAACATGAAGACAGGCCTAGAGCCCAGGAGATTACTGCATGTCTTGCTGATGTCCCCTTTCCTCCAAGGGGCCATTCTGGGGGGCAGTGACTTGCTTGGCTATGCAAATCAAACCGGAGCCTGGCTGCTAGAAGAAACTAGAAACCAGAAGAGTGCAAAGGAATTGGAAAGGACTGGTCTAAGAAAAACAGAGAAGGGGAGGAGATAGAGTGAAAGGGACTGAGTAGGAGGACTGAAAAAGGAGGGTTATGAAAAAGTCAGTCCACTTTATCTGCTCTGATAAGGGTCTCATTCTCAACCAACTAAGGAGCTCAAATAAAGCTAACATCGCGAGACACTTGTCCACATCAGGTTTCAAGCCCCCAAACTGAACTATAAAATGGTTCTTTCTTTCTCATTGTATGTAAAAAGGATTAGAAAATCATAAGCATTAGGTACTGTACTCAAATCAGTCACCTGTGATCATCTTTCTCAGAAGATGCACTTCGGGAACTGGTGTGTGGTGGTGTACACCTGTGATTCCAGCACTTGAGAGGCTGAGGCAGAAGGATCATTGCAAGTTTGAGGCCAGCCTGGTTTACACAGTGAATTCAAGGCCAATCTGAACTACATAGTAAGACCTTACCTCAAAATACAAAACAAAAATGAAAAATGTACTTCATATCATTGTAACAAAGTTTGCAAAATTCTTGTGAGAAATCTTTCTTGAAAAATTGCCAGTTGTAGGCTTAGTGGTACTATATGCCTGGTATGGGGGAGGCCTTGGATTAAACTTCCAGCCTTGAAAAAAATGACCAATTTGCTACTTAATGTTGTTGCTCAAAAGGATCAACTCACTGACCTTATTTCAAAGAAGTCACAGAGTTCTGCTTTCCCTGACCTAAAGAGATGATTTAAGAGTGAGATACCAGTACCCAAACCCCTCTTCCTCTGTTCTCTCATGAAGAGTAACAGCAGCAGTGAGTTGACAGATGTTTTTTTTTGTCTTTTTGAGACAGGGTCTCGCTATGCAGTTCAGGCTGGCCTTAAGCTCACTTTGTAGCTCAGGCTGGTCTCGAACTCACAACAATCCTCCTGTCTCAGCCTCCCAAGTGCTGGGATTACAGGCATGCGCCACCACGCCCGGCTCGACAGATGTTTTTTGATATGTGAAAATGAGAAAAACAATCTAAGCACATGTCTGTGTTATATTATTTTGAACAGAGAAGAAAGAGGACAGGGGTTTTACTGTTCGGTCTCCAAATCCTGTAGTACTTACAATTTCTGCCTCACTCTATATTTTAAAAGAAAAAAATAGGGTTACCTCAGAGGAGGGGTCCATTTCTTTTTTCTTTTATCTTTTTGAGACAGGGTTTCACTATGCAGTTCAAGTTGGGATTGAACTCACTTTGTGGTCCAGGGACCCCAATGGGATTCCCAAGAGTCAGAGAAGAGCAGGGAAGCTTGAAATGGAAATGACACATTAATTTTAGGTTCCACTGAGTTGAAGGGCATGATGCAAGATGGCATAAAGGATGCCAGTGGCAGAAGAGCCAGAGAAATCTTCAAAAAATGAAATTCAAGACAGATAGGAGCTGTGAAAAAGTCAACCAAATAGTTATGGGGGTTCAGAGAAGGAAATTTATAGTTATATATATCTATATAATTATATAGTTATAGATAAAAAAAGTTCCATAGGGCTGGGAACATATAAGTATTTCAGTGGGAGAGGGAATGTTTAGCATGCACAGTGTCCTCAGTCCAGTCCCAGCGTCAAAAGAACAAGCCTCATTCACGGAGGAGGCACTGGATGGGATTAGGATCATAGGTCTTCCCGTGAGGGCCTGTAGTCTGTGTGGGGTGAAGGCACTGGCTGCGTCTAATATGCCAGTAAGTTACACTAGAAACAGTCTCAGAAATAAGCTGGGGAAGTGGAAAACTGAGAAATACTTTTGTTTAAAAGAAGCATCTAGAGGAATGGAAAAGAGCAAAGAGTCAACAGCTATCATTAAAGACAATTGTGCTCAACTTTGGAGCTAATTGGAAAAAACATCAAAGATGACTCCAAGGCTGAGTATAGCTCAGTGGCAGAGCATTTCCCTAACAAATACAAGGTTCCAGTTCAATCTTCAGCACCACAAAGAAAAACAAAACCAACAAACCAACCAAAGAAAAACATTTTATTTCTTTAATGTTAAATTCTGTCACTTTATTTAGTGATTACTTGGTAAAAACAATCTGAGGAGCCAGAATAAGCAACAGAATTGGTGGCTCTCAGGAAAGAGCTCATCTGAATCATGTTTACATTTTTGGCCAAAGATCATCAAAATTGCCAGGCATGACAGTGCACATTTGTGATCCCAGCGTTCCATGAGTTTGAGGGCAGCCTGGCTACATAATGAGTTCAAGGCCAGTGTGAACTACATTGGGAGACCTTGTCTCAAAAACACAAAAGACAGAAAAAAAAAAATCATCCAAATTAAAAGGGTACATTTAAAAAACTCTCACAAAGGAATTGTAGCCACAGACTAGGGGTTGCCTTAAGAGTATAAATAACTCCAGCTTGAAAAACTGTTAAGGACAGGAGATGATGAACAATTCTAAAGCCAAGACAACTAAGATAGTACATAAATAAAAATAGAAGTTTAAGAGAGAGATTAAAGGAGAGTGATCACCGATACCCATACAGCACTGGCTCTGCCTGTGGGCATGCCTGTCATCCCATTGCTGGGGAAGCTGAAAACATGAGGATCTGAGCTGCATAGTGAGACCCTATACCAAAACATACAGAAAAATAAATAAATAAAAGAGGGAGTAGAGCAGTCAAAGGAATCTACACTGCCAAGAACGGAACTAAGAAAAGATCCCTGGTTTCTCCCTAGAGGAACTAGCAGTGGTTCCTGATGCAGGAACCACTCAGGCTTCTCTGAGCTCACACACTGCCCTCTAGTACTAGAAAAGTAGGATAGATAGAAACTACACGGGGGTTACGTGAGAACAGGCCAATGGATGGTGAAAAGACAGAACTTACTGCTTTCAAGATGTTTATGACTGGTGAGAAGGAAGGGACAGAATGGAAGCCTTGGGGAATGTCAGCCTGAGCCTAGGGTTTTGGGGGGCTTGGGCAGGAGGACTGCAATTTTGAGTTCAAATTGGGTATCTTAGCCGGGCGTGGTGGGGCATGCCTGTAATCCCAGCACTCGGGAGGCTGAGGCAGGAGGATTGTTGTGAGTTCGAGACCAGCCTGAGCTACAAAGTGAGCTTAAGGCCAGCCTGAACTGCATAGTGAGACCCTGTCTTTAAAAGACAAAAAAAAAAAAAAAAAAATTGGGGATCTTAGTTACTCTTCTCTCATTTCTGGGACAAATGCCCAACACTCAAAATGAGGGAAGGAAAGGTTTATTTAGCTCACAGTTACTGGAGGTTTTAAGACACTGGAGGAAAGGCTGGGATGATGTCGTGTCCAGGATGACCCTCTCCACATCTCTGAGAAAGCACAGGCTAGCCACTTTAAAGGGTTTGCGCCTCTCTGGCCCTGCCCCTTGGGTCCCGCCCGTGTCTGCTCCATAACTTACATGAGGTTTTGGGGGAACAACTAGACACAAACCATAACATTGGGCAGCTCAGTAATTTATTGAGATCCTGTCTCAAAATAAAAGAACAAAAAAGGGGTACAGCTATAGATCAGTAAGAAGGCCCTGGATTCAGTCTCCAGTACCAAAGTGTGGGCTCTCTGGAGAATGAGTTTAGAGTCTTGAAGGTGTTTGAAGGTTGAGGCAAAGAATCAGTAGTTGGTATAGAACGAAGCTTTCCAAGAGGGGCAAAATAATGGGGATAAAGCAAAAGGAGATTTGGGTAAAAGTATAAGCCAACTTGTGGCAATATAAGAGGGATGTATCCAACAGAGAGCCAAAGGTATTGGTTTCATTGGACTAACTGCTCCCACTTCAGTAGGTCTTGTGAGGCTGGGGAGATAGTTCAGTAGCATAAATGCCTGCCTGGCAAGCACAAGATCCTGAGTTAGATCCCAGTATGGGCGTGGGGTAGGGTGGAGTGGGGTGGGGAGGTGCTGTAAGATTAAATGAGTATCTGGAAAACAGACTGGAGCTCAGCATGTGGCAAGTGTCAGATATAGCTATTAAGCTAATCCTTGACAAGCAATAATTCAGTTTGTATGTGGGAGTATAAAAAGAACTCCATAGTGGTGGTCCATCACTGATAGAACCTAGTCTTAGCAAGAGTGGTGGTGCCTGCCTGTAATCCCAGAAAGTTGGAAGACTGAGTTGGAGTTCACAAGTTTGATCTCAGCCTGGCCAACTTAGCAATTTAGAGAGAACTTGCCTCAAAATTAAAAATAAAAAAAGTTTGGGGATGTGGCTCAGTGTGAAGGTCCTGCATTTAATCCCTACTGATGCATGCCCCTCATCAAAAAAAAGTGTCATGTGAATACAGCTGGGCCATGATAGGCCTTCAATATTCTGCTAATATGCCAGACATATTGGGGACCTTTTAAAGGTTTTTGAGAGCTCAATTTATTAGAAAGAGATAGATATATTTTGTGACAAAATGAATGAGAGAAGAGTTGAACAGCTCATGTGGGAGGTGATAGAAGACTGAATGAAAATGGCAGGAATAAGGTGATGGTGGTGTGAGCAATGACTGAAAATGAGCCACTACCTCACTGGAGGACTGACCAGAAGAGGGGAGGAAGGCCAAACAAGAGGGCCACAGCATCTATCAGAGAGACTGTACAGAGCGAACACTGCTTTGAAGAGGACTGAGGGCAGAGTTTTGAAGTTGTACAAAGAAAGATCCACTAAGAGGAGGGACCACCAAAGGAGACTAGGATGGAGTAGTCAGGAGACTGCCCTTCTCTGGCTCTGGACAGTACATCAACATTTACCAGTACCACCAGCATGTCAAGAGCTACACTGGGTGCTGGGGGCTGAGTTTGATGAGCACACAGCCTGATAGTTTACACAAGCAGCTCTTAGAAGCTGTGTCCTGGTGTCTATCCAGGTTCATGAAGACAGAGATGCAGGGAGTATTCTTCTCCTCCTGTGGAATTCTAATAGCCACAATAAGAAAGTATAGCAGCTACGGTAAGTTCAATGGTTGGGCAAAACCTGAATTGTGAAGGATCCCTGAATTATTAACAATGACTCAGAAGCTGTGTCAGTACTTATATGTAATTCCAGCACACTGGGAGGCTGAGGCAAGAGGACTGCAAATTTGAGCCCATCTTGGGTAATTTAGTGACTTAACAAAACCCTGTAACCTTGGGTTCAATCCAAGTACTGCAAAAGCAGAACAAGGCCACCCTCATCCTTGCCAGAGTGATTCACCTTCTGGGTATTTTTCCAAAAGAACTGAGAACATACCACTGGGATATCTGTGCACCTGTTTATAGCAGCACAATTTGTCATACCTAAATTTTGGAAACAATGCAAATGCCCATCAACTGAGGAATGGATAAAAAAGATGGTATTTTTACACAATGGAGTATTATTACTTATGTATAAGAAACAGAAAACTGTGGTTTTTACAGATAAATGCATGCAACTAGAGATCATACTGGTGAAATAAGTCAGACCTCATGTGCAAACATTGTACTGTCTTATTAGCGTGAGACCCTGAAAAAGTAAATAAAATCTGAAAGGTACAATAGAAACTGTGAAAGGGAAAGAATCTGTTCAGTCAGGAAAAACTGTGATGAGGAAAAGAGCAAAAGAAGAAAGGGAAAAAGATATATTCATGTATATATACAGACAGTTTGGATAATTATACTGCTGATTTCTGCAGGTCTATTGAACGGGGCAGTTAATGCTTAATTTTTTAATTTTAACTTTTTTCCCCCTTCTTCTTCCTCTCTTTCTCCTCCTTTTCCATCTTCTTCGACAAGGTCTCACTATGCAGTTCAGGCTGACCTTGTGCTCACTTCTGTAGTCCCCATGCTGGTCTGACGCTCACTGTGATCCTCCTGTGTGAATCTCCCAAGTGCAGGGATTACAGGTGTGACCACCATGCCTGGTGCAGGGAGGTTGAAAGGTAATCCACACAGAATAGGAGGTGAACTATGTATGAGATAAAGCATTTTACCTGATTAGTGGATTCTGTTTGAACTGGATTCTTACTAGAATTCAACAGCATTAGTAACAATTACCAGTTCTTTAATAATTTAGTAAGTGCTTTTGTGTCATCAGTGAAGTATAGTAAAAAGAAAACATGGGGCTGCAGAGATAGCTCAGCAGTCTAAGCACCTGCCTAGGCAAGTGCAGGTTAGCTCAGCAGTCTAAGCGCCTGCCTAGGACCTTGGTTAGATCCCTAGTACTGCATGCTGCGCCAGCCCTGTTCCAGGCATGGAGAGCTGGCCACCAAGACTGGGTGTGGTGGTGTGTACCTGTAATCCCAGTGCTGGGGAGGCTGAGACAGGAGGATCCCTAGGAGCCCAAGTTACACAGTGAGACCCAGTACCAAATACATAAAAAATAAAGGAAGAAAATATGGTGCATGCCTGTAATCCTAGCATTAGGGAAGCTAAGGCGGGAGGATCATTAACAGTTCAAGATCAGCCTGGGAGCTCAAGCCCAGCCCATGCTGTATAGTGAGACCCTGCCTCAAAAAGAAACAAGATAAAAGAAAAATACAAGTTAGTTCTTGCAGCTGCTGACCACCTTCAGCAGGCCTCCTCAGCTAGCAGCTCTGCATAAGAACATTTCTGTGGCTTCGTAGAGGACCAGGACTTGGAGTTCTTGAAACTCCTGGAGCTTGGACCTTGCAAGAAGCTGGAAGAGACCCCTTAAATTCTACCTCCCTGCATTCTGTGGCCTGGAGAAACCATGAACATGTCCTGAAGAGAGGAGCTGTACTGCTACTTCCTTGAGAAAGTCGTCACAGCCAAGGACATTCTGGCCCAGAAGATCAACAAAGTTTCCTCCTCTGATGACAAGGACGCCTTCTCTGTTGTGGGCCTTGGGGACATTCTCAGGAATCATTTGCACAGGCTGAAAGGTTTCCCTTATGCCACTGCCTTCTAATGCGCTCAAATGCAACAACAGCAGAGCCATCCTGATGACCCTCTCCACCATCAGAACAGGACTGGACTGAGCAAATGGAGAGCTGATGCAGTTTCGGGGTGTCCCTGGGGAGGGTCATCTGTCCCACCCCCTGCAAGCAGGTGTTGCAGATTAAGTATGCAACCAGCATCAGGGTCCAGATGACCTTTGACAGAGAAGTTGAGCTGCTGAAAGTGGCCCAGGCACTTGTGAAGGCCAAGTCTTATGGATTGCCACTGACAACTCCAAAATTATCTCCAACAGTGTGAAACTTGGTGGCAAAACAACAGGCTCTTTTTGCAGCAGGCAAAATAGCTAAATATTGATGTCACTGGGGTTAGCTTCCATGAGTGGAGCAGCTACACTAAGCACAAGAAAGTAAAGGCAGTGGTGCTGTAGGCCATGTCAGGATCTGAGGTATCTGCTTAATATACGAGATCAACCAGGCTCTGGACAAGTACCTACTGGTGGTTCGTAACAGCCTGGCAGGTACTGTGTGACATCGGTGTGCACACTCACTGTGAACATCACTGCCAAGAAGCTGGTATTAAAGAAGCAGGCTGGCTCTGACAGTAAAGAAGAGGTAGAGAACTTTGTGTACTACATGAATGATGGAGTCTATGATTCATTCAACAGCCTTCTGTATGTCCATGCACTCTTGAGGGCCACCTGAGTTTAGCAGGCCATATGTTGACCTCATAAGCTGAGGTCTTGAGCTGGAGCATATCTTTGAAATCTAAGCCGGGCGTGGTGGCACACGCAGGCCTGTAATCCCAGCACTCGGGAGGCTGAGGCAGCAGGACTGTTGTGAGTTCGAGACCAGCCTGAGCTACAAAGTGAGCTCAAGGCCAGCCTGAACTGCATAGTGAGACCCTGTCTCAAAAAGACAAAAAAAAAAAAAAAAAAAGGGTAGGATTGGCACAAGCACACTATGTGAAGATTAAGGAGATGGGTCACATTTATCTGGGTTCCTATGGAAATTAACTGAATACTGTTCCATATGGATTTTAGTTCACTTTCCAAGCAAGCATATGTAGCTTGAACCATGGCAGTGTGGGCCAAAAACTTAGGGCTGTGACTTGTTTTGAAAATAAACCACCTTGAAAGCACATACACACACACACACACACACACACACACACACACACACACACACACACACCAGTAAGTCAAACAGGAGCAGATAATTAAAAATGAAATAAAGAGATCAACATATCACTGAAAGTTACAAACCTTGCCCCATAATATTATGGGTTGAAAACCAGCCCAACTGAAAACAGGATCACTAAAAGTCCCATCTGTGTAGTCAGACCCTGTAGATCCTGTACTAAAATACACACACACAAAAAAAGGGAAACAGAGAGAAAAAGAACCAGCCCAAGCTCTTGGAGGCAATGAAAACTGGTCATGTGCATCAACCCTCTTATTTACTAGTCTTATAGGCCCATGCAGGCATTTCACGAGCCCGAGCCCCATCAGAAACAGGTAAGGCCTACAATTAGGATGCTTCTTTGCTCTTTCCCTTTTTTGAAAGAACTACCTCTACTTAAGTAGCTTCCCCCACCTTATCTGTTTGACAGGGTCTTGCTGTTCAGTTCAGGCTGGGCTTGAGCTCACTTTGTAGCTCAGGCTGGCCTTGAACTCATTGCAGTTTTCCTGTCTTAGCCTCTCAAATGCTGGGATTACAAGCATGCACCACCACTGCTGGGTAAGGTAGTTGTTCCCCTCCACTGTACTTCTGGGTACCTGAACACATGGAGGCTTCTAGGAAGGTAGAAGCCTCTCACTATGTAGTTCTAGGAAGGTAAACAAGAAAAGGTAAACATGTGGGGGTGGGGTCCCAATTTATGGGACACAAGCTCCTATGCTCCAGACTCTTTTAAAATATATATATATATATATATATATATATATATATATATATATATATATATATATATTTGCTTTTTTTTTTTTGGTGGAACCAGGGATTGAACTCAGGCCCTTGCACTTGCCAGGCAAGCGCTTATTCTACTGAGCCATCTCCCTGGCCCCTTTTTAAAATATACTTTGTAATACACTGGTAAACATAAGTATGGACTTTCCTCAGTTCTGTGAATGGCACTGACAGCCCCTGCTTGTTTTATCTCTGCGTCTCACCGGACAGCTATAAATTGAGGATCTGATAATTTTCTTCTCATGGTCCAGACTAAGAAAGAGTGAAAAGATGAATTATTTAGTGGAATATATGAACTCATTTACTAGTTCCATATATATGGGAGTCCCTCTGTCTGTCTGTCTTTTGAGATGGGAGCTTCCTATATTGTCTAGGCTGGCTTTGAACTGCTGAATTCAAGTGATACTACTGCCTCAGTTCCCATGTTCCTGGGACTATAGGTGTACAACATTATATCAGATTGCCTTTTCTTTCACACACAGCTGATCACTACATCCTAGAAACACTATCTCTGAAATAGAACTGGAGAGCATTTCCTCTCACTTTCTTCTGTCACTGCTTTATTTTCTTTCCTATTTTGTATTGCTGGTTTTTCTGAGACAGGATCCTGCTATGTAGTTCAGGTTGGGATTACAGCCTTGTTTACCATGCTCAGTCCTTTTTTTTACAAAAAATTACTTTTCTCTTCTTTCCTTTTTCCCATTCTGGCTAATTGTTTTGTAAATAGCCACAACCACAAGTGTAGGATGTGTATCAACTGTAGTCCTTGCTTATGTGACAGGAGCTTGAAGAAAAATTCTGGGCATTGTAAGTCCAGGCAAATGAAATAGTGCTTAAGGTGACTCGCTCCAAGTACCAGCAAAGTAAGGATGAGGAGAGTTATGACTAGGGACTTTTTCAAAGGCCAACAGCAATTTTCAGAGGTGGTGCAGTGGTCAACATTTACCAGAGCCGCATGAGGCTAATAAAATTGGGACTGCACGGTATCCCACTGATTTGACAATCAGGAAGTGACCACTGACCCTGGAAAAGAGAAGTTTCAATGGCAGAAGGATTAGGCAGGATGAGCCAGGTTTTGTTGTTTCCATTTATTTATTTACTTGTTGAGTGAGAGCCTTGCTGGCCTTGACTTCTGGGAGCTTCCTAAATTAGGCTCCTGAGTAGTGGGATTACAGGTGTGCACTATCACACCAGCCCAAGCCAGGCTTACTACACCAGGAAATGAGCACGAGATTAGCATATGGAAATAGAACAGATAATACTGGATTATAAAGGACAAAAGAAAAGTAGGGCAAATAGGGATAGGAAAGGGTAAGAGAAGGTTTTTGTTCTGGGGCTGGCATGGCATGTAGTATTGGTGACTGAACCCAGTTACTTGTGCTTGCAAGACAGGAGCTTAGACTGCTGAGCTATCTCGCCAGCCTGCATGAGTTAATTTTTTAGTATAATTATGTTCCATTAAAAAGCCAGCCAAATAGCTCAGCGGATTAAAGTGCCTGCAAGCAGGCACAGGGGCCAGGGGTTCCCAGGGTGCAGTATCCCCCCTCCCCCTACACTGAGATGGCAACTGAGACTGGGCGTGGTGGTGTACACCTGTAATCCCAGCTCTTGGGAAGCTGTAAACAGGTGGATCACTACAAGTCTGATCTAGTAGTGAGAGACAATGAACACCCTGTAGACCCTCCCCTAAAGAAAAATACAGAACAAAACAAAAAAGCAACTGTTAAAAAAAAAGTTAAAAAAAAAGCAACTGTACATGTCTGACATGTAAATTAAATTAGGCATTTATATTTTATCTGTGACCATGTTTACATACTTTTTTTAAAAAAAAGATAGGGTCTCATTATGTAGGTCAGGCTGTTGAACTCAAGAGTGATCCTCCTGTCTCCACCTTTTGAATTCTGAGATTATGGGTGTGTGCCACCATGCTGGTTTAATGTATAAAATGTTTTGCAGGGTTTGTACTGTCTGTTGAGTCATACAGTTTTTTGAGAGAAAGATCAAAAAGATAATCTAACATTTTATGAACAGAGGATTGATAATCAAAGTAGAGATGCCAGCCTACTGTCATACCAGATAAAACTGAGCCAGATCCTACCATCCTGCTGCTACAGAGAATAATTCCCAAGTCTATTTTTGAGTCTAGTTTCGGAGACATAGAGAAATGTACTAAGATGCCTTAGTCAGTCAGTCAGTCAATCAATCAATCAATCAATCAATCAGTTTTGCTAGAGGTGGAACCTAGGGCATTGTATATGCTAGGTAAGTGCTTCATCACCACTCTATATCCCTAGTCCTCAAACATTTTTTTTTTTTTTCTTTAGTACTGTGAACTGAACAAGGGCCTTTGCACTGAGAACAATCCAGGTGCTCAAACATGCTAAGAATGTACTCTTATCATTGAGCTCTATACCCAGCCCCATAGGAACTACTGAGGAAAAACATACACTGTTAAGCTGAGCAATTATTCATAACCCATCCCAATCACAAAAAGGTTAGGCAATAATAGTCTATTCTGGAAATGAGTCCAAAGATCATACTAGTGAAGCTTTATGTGGGTTACATTTGGCATGCTTGTGGGCCAGTGGATGATAATCACCAACTAAAAAAAAAAAAGTGAATGAATGAACTCTTCTCATGCTCATAATTTGAAACTAATTGTGAGATCACAGAGGATTACTCCAGGAAACTACCCTCAAAAAAAGAACATAGGCCAAATGATGAAAACTAGAGTAGGGATTAAATATGTTGTAGTGGAAAGATAGAGAATTACAGCAAGGCTATCATCTGATTTGACTGTAAAAGTATAGATTAGTGCTGAGGAAAACTATTAGTGCATCAATTCAGTTCTGTAACTTTGTAAAGATTGATGAATAAAATGCCAGATTATAAAGATAATCTTAGTTAAATACTTGGGAGATGCAATGACTCATTCTTTTAATAAAATCCTTGGTTTACTCAACCTGATAGCTAGGGGTTTGGACAAGCAAACCAAATGCTAAGCCTTCCAGAGTTCTGAGATTACAGGCTGGCACCATTACACATGCCTAATTATAATGGCTTTTATTTAAAAGAGGAATACGGGGCTGGGCATGTATAGCTCAGTGCTAGAGCATATGGTTAGCATTTAGAGTTCTATATTCTATCCCTAGCATAAACAAGTAAGAGGACTGCAATATGTTTTTTTTTTAAATGGAGACTCAAACTCAGGATCTTGTTCTTGCCAGGTAGGCACTGTGTGGTTGAGCAGTATTACCAGCTCTGTGTTCTGACTTCTTTAGAAGCTATTAAGGATCAAATCCTGCTCAGAACATTACTCCTTCCAGCCCATTCTCACCAGACCTAGCTCCCTAGCTCCTAACTTTGTTCTGATCTTCCATCCTTTCCAGTCTCCTATGAGTACCAGAGGCTTGGATGCCTGTACTTTTCTGCCTCTGTGAGTGCATCCTGCTCTCCTACATGGATAGTGCTTGCCCAGACTTCTGCCCCTAAAGGATGTCATTGCAGCCTAACCAGAAGCTGAGGGATTAGAAGTGCCCACATTGTCTCTGTCCCCTTAGCATAACTACTCTATAAGTATTTCTTCTGGGTGGCTTAACAGGCTTCAGTTTAACCAAAATCAATGCAAATGTGTCTTTGCGTCTTACATTACAGGTCTTTCCTCTGAAAAAGATTCCCAGAGTTAAAGATGCTAGATTAGAAGATGAGAAAGAGAACAAAAAAAGGATAAATGGATTCCCTAAGAAGATTGCAAATTGCATGTACTGCAAACATATATTACTATAATAAAATAAAAAGAATAAAAGGAACAATGGAACTTTGTGAAAAAGCAAAGCTTATTCTCATCTATTAGACAAGAGGAAACTGAGATGAGTGAGGAGCCAAGGGAGCCTTAGCCAAGAAATAAGAATCAAAAAAGAATTATTTCTGTGGCTTTTTAAGTAATTCAGGTCAGAAAAAAAAACTATATCATTTTTTCATTGACCAAAGAGATGAGGGGATGGCAAACTTCAGGGTACATACAGAGGTTTCCCCCATGAATACTAAATGACTAGTAACACCTAGAGGAAGGACTCACTCTCAGGATTCTCCTCCTCCTCCTTTTCCTCTCTCCTTCCTTTTTTTTTTTTAAATTTTTTTTAATGGTAGCCAGTTTTATTAAAGGTGGAAAAAGAAACAGGTTCTGGAATGAGCTTGGGGCAAATAGAAGTGGGAAAAGAAGTATATCCTACAGCAAGAGGGCAGGCATGCAGTATCTTCTGAGAGACTCTCTTCTTTCCTTTTATTGGGAGGCATGTCTCATGCCTCTTCCAAGCAAACCAAATAAATTACTCCATCCTTCTAGCCACTGACCCATTGTCTACCTTAATTTTCTCTTGAAGAAATCTATTAAATTCTGGATTATACTTGAGCCTCATTAGCTGTGTTTTTAAATAATGACCCAAGTAACTCTTATTCCAACAACCCTGCAGATAACAAACATCTAATTTGAACAGACATAGTTTGAGTAAATCTTGTCCAATGGAAAAAATCCATGAAAAACCAGGGATACAAAGGCCAAATTTGTAATAAAGCAGAAAAGAGAGATACTTGGCTCAATATGCATTTTGGACAAGTTCCTCAACCTCTCTCTGACATCTGTAAAAGTAATAATACCTTCTCATGGATTAAGTATTAAAGTTAGTAATCTTAAAGTTAGATTAGCATTGGATATAGAATAAGGATATGCTACTTGTTGTTACTATTATTATCAGGCTGCTGATAACGTTTCACTTAAAAGGGAAAAGGAAATAGCAACAGAAAGAAAATGGTTCAGAACAGAGGAAATGCCTCATTTTACACCACTGGCTGGCATTATGCTTGCTACCATTTCCTCACTGTTCATATCATGCCACTTGGGGTCTCTGATGCTTTAGATTTTCTGTCCATAACGCTCTTCTGCCTCTGCACCAGCCACCTTTCACTGATTCTCAGGTCATGTAGACCAGTCATTCTAATTCAGAAACTTTCTTTAAATCTCAGGTTAGATGTAGTGTCTTTTCTGAGATCTTTCTCTGTATTTTTCCTTGTGCTTAATCATGTCTCTTACCATCATATGGTGAATATTTACAACCTTGTGTTCTTGCTAGACTGGAAGCTCCCAGAGTCTGTTCTACTAATCCATTCAGCCTGATAGAGCTTAATAAAGTGGAGCCCGCCTTTACCAGGTGAGCCTGAGACATCTCCTATATCATGACTAGTCTTTCACAAGCTTTCTGGTATACCTGCATGCACCTCTAGGGCTAGATTTCAATTGTACCCCTTGAGCTGACTTTCAGTGAAGGTACTAAATCTGAACTTGGGATCAAAGAAAGACCAGAAACCACATATTCAAGTTAAGGTCAAGAATCCTTGTAATATGACTAGCTTTAAAAATATTACAAAGGAATTCCAGGCATGCTGCTATTTGAAGACTTCAGAGATCAAAAAGATTACTTGCTAGTCACTGTCACAGGTACACAACACATTTTTCCTCCAGTGTTGAGGATTGAACAATTGAACCAGGGCCTTTGAGCTGTGCTACATCTGCAGCCCATTTTTTCTTTTGAGACAGGGTCTAGCCAAGTTGACTAGGTGGAACTCAAACTTGTAATCCACCTGCCTCAGCCTTATAAAATCTTGGGATTACAGATTTCTTGTCCAGCTGATTTATTCTTGATTTAGTTAAGAATAAGGGTACTACCTTGATTATAATGTGGGGCCTACCTTGATTTGTAGACAGAGCCAATAGTTACCTAATAGCATCTGGTACAACAAATGACATACTGGAAATACTTGGGTCTTATTCTGGAATGAATGAATTCATGTGAAATACCATTGAGAGGATTCTACAGAGACCAAACAAGACTATCTACAGTCTCTTTATCTTGTTGTATTTTCTAATATCCTCTCTCCAGGGTTAGAAAAGTTTTCTCTGGTAAAGGGACCTCCAATTTCCACTCCTTGGGGCTAAGTACTGAGGAAAAGCTCACCAGGATTAGATGACTCCCAATGAGACTCTTAGGATTTTATTTTCATTCTTCTTAAAATATGACTAGTACTCTTTAACAGCCTCATGGAAATCCTGGGATCCAAAACCCAGAAAAATTTTCTTCATTTGCTGGGCCTCTTAAACCCCAATTGTTTCTTAGAAAATTTCCTTTATTCTTGGTCCCATGTAGTTTGTGGGGGCTAAAATTCCTCTTTAGACACTCACAGTTATCACAGTAACACTTGAGCCTCCAACTCTAAATCATCTTGTCCAAACCTTATGATCAGAACTTGGTCACTACCTGCCCTTTTGTATCACCTCAAATCCATTCATGAGGATGATCTGATTAGCACTTCTAAGGTGACTTTTATTTACTACATAACTGTAGTAGATTAACTAACTAATGGACACTGTCACACCCAGTTGAACTGAATCAGTGTAGTGCTGGGTATGGAGGACACACCTGAGGATTGTTGCCAACAGCATCAAGGAAACCAGAGAGGAAGACGTAGTGCTGGTGATTCTCCTGGAGAAGCCTGTCATGCTGGTTTTCCTGGTGTGAACTTGGCTGTTCTTATCACTGGAGGAGCTAGGGACCTTGCTATTGCTGAAGATGGCTGTGGTTTTTTTGGGGGGAGCTCTGGTCCTTACTTTGAGCATTGCTTCCTGGCTCCAGTGCAGATTCCTTAGTCTGCCTAGTCACAAATCCTTCATCTTTTCCTGCTTTCTGCCTCCCTAGTGCTGGGATTACAGGCGCGCGCCACCATGCCCGGACTCCATCGCCGGCTCAGTGCACCCAAAGGTGGGGCCGGCCCGGCATGCAGAAGCAGGGATCAAACCCTGGCTGCTGCGCTTACCTAAGCAAGCGCTTAGTCTGCTGAGCTATACTGCTGGCCCTGGATCCTTCAAATAGCTGGTGCAGACTTTCTAACTCCCACTCTTTGGTCTTTGGGCCTTCCAGTGCAGATCCTTGACACAGACTTGCAGGAGACATTGTTGTGGGCTCTAGGCCTCTAGTTGTACTTGTGGAGGGCACTGCTATGGACTCTTAAGTCTTTGGCAGGACTTGTGCAGAACACTGCCATGGGATTGAACTCTGGTTGCTGTGCTCTGCCTCAGTAAGTGCGTTAGTCTGCTGGGCTATCTGGCTGGCCCCATGTCTCTTGGACAAAAAGACTTTCTATTATACTATGTTCTGTTTTCTTCTCTTTAAGTTGACATTCCTTTAACTTCACCCTTCTTTCAACTGCCAATAGTGATCTAAGAGGGAAATACAGACTTCTAATTATGGTGCTAGTAACATTTTCACTTCATTCCCTCAAATTTCATTAAAAACAGTAACAATAAAGTATCAACTTCAATAAAGCATGAAAATCAGTATTTCTTTTTTTCTTAGCCACTAGCTTTATTTATTTATTTTTTAAATATATTTTTTATTTTATTGAAGTACAAATGTCAATGAGACACCTTAACAAGACAGATTCGATAAATTAATACATTGCAAACTGTTTTCATAATGTTTTGGTATTGTACAAGGTGCATACATATTATACTTACAGACATTATTATAGCAGATGTCTCTTTATCGGTAAATTAATAGTATAGCTGTTTACTTAATTTTTATACATGAATTATATAATAGATTCAATAATTAATACTTTCTACCTTGTTATTTTCCTAGTGGTTGTCCATAGTACTAGAAGCTGACATAATATCCTGTCCAACCACCATTAGTGCAAATCTTGCCTCTCACAGAATTATGTAGAAAAACCATTATTTCTGAAAGCCACAAAACATAAAATGCTTGCTGGGCATGGTGGTACATGCCTATAATACCAGCACTTGGGAGGCAGGAGGATCATGATGAGTTTGAGACCAGCCTGGGATGCAAAGTAAGCTCAAGGCCAGCCTGAACTGCATAGAGAGACCCTGTCTCAAAAAATCAGAACATAAGATGCACCTACCTAACAGTGAAATCTTTTCAGAAAGAGAAAGCATACAGTCATCTAGCCTGAAACGTACCCTGGATTTTCAATATGATACAGAAGGCCTTTCAAATTGACCCTCATCATTCTCAGAGGCACCTAGTGATCTGTGATTAATGTCATGGGATCCACAGACAATAACAAGTCTCAGAAAAACATTCTTTGAAGGAAAACCACGTCAAATGATTTCTGGTGCCTATATCAAGTTTCTTTGCTTCAAAAGACTACAAGACAAACAAAAGAATATTTCAAAAATACAGGTACCTCCACAGTAAAAAGATTTGATGAATTAGTGTTGAAGACACTAAAGTTCAGTAGAAGCTTCAGCTGGCCTCAGCTTAGTATCTACACTCTTCACTGCCCTCCAAAATCACTCAAATATGAGAAATGGTCCAAAAACAACCAACAGGGGAAATCTCCTGTGCATAGGAACTTCAAAAATAAAACAAGGAAAGAAAAATATGAGCAAAAAGAAAAGCTTATATAATCTCAAAATATCTTTCAGCATATCAAAGAATTTGTTTAGTTGAATATCTAAATATAGAAACAAAAAATACAAACAAAGGGAAGAGAGTCTTAAAGACATATAAGACTTCCAAGAAGGGCCAGAGAGATGGCTCAGCGGAATAAATGCTTCCCTGGCAAGCACAAAGGCCTCAGTTCAATCCCTGGTTCTGCCAAAAAAAAAAAAAAAAAAAGACTTCCAAGAAGAGGCTTTTGTGTAACAAAAATTAAAATCAATATGGCTTACCAAATAAGGAAAAAAAACAGACAACTACTAAAAATAAAATGATAGACATAATGGTAATATTTGAAGAAATCTTAAAATTGAAAAGAACACTGGCATATATGTTATAGAAGCAACATTAAGTAGTGGAACACAAGAAAGACCTACTATATTCACAATGAATGCTTCTGAAACTGGGGGTGGTGCTACACAAGGACTGAGTTTCTGGGCAGCTTGGACTACATCGTGAATTCAAGGCCTGCCTTAACTACATAGTGTGACCTTGTCTCAAAATAATGAAAAGAAAAATGTTCCTGAAAAAAAAACCAAAATATTGAAACAGGAAAAATAAACCAGAATATACAGATAGAAATTACTATGTCTTAAGAAAAACTGACAGAACAATCAAAACTTAAATATAACTGAAGTTGAGAATGTTGCTCAGTGGTAGAGCGTGTGCGTGAGATTGGGTTAAGTTACCAGCACTGAAAAAAAAAAAATTCTAGTATGTCAATATTAAAGAAAATCACTTGGTACCTTCGTAGAGAAAATATTGAGAAAAGTCAGTTTGGTAACAGATATATCCACAGTTCTTGTTACTAAAAGACATTAACGTATTGACTACAACTTTTTTTTTTTAAATCTGTGGTTGGTTAAATTTGCAAGTGAAGAACTTGTAGATACAGGGCACTGATTGTATATTTTGTTGCCTGATGATACGCACCTATAATCCTAGAAGTCTCTGAACTAAGGAAGGAGAATCCCAAATTTGATTAGTCTTGGAAAACTTAATGATTTAGGAAGATGTCCCTGCTCCCTCTTGCAAAACAGACAACAAATAGATTAATAAACATAAAAGTATAGAGCTGGGGAAAAAGCTTAGTGGTCTAAGCTTGCCTGGCAAGTGCAAAGACCTGAGTTCAATCCCTAGTACCACATGCCATGCCAGCCCTAGAACCCTGGGGATGCTGTCTGGCCACTGAAACCAGGCATACCTGTAATCCCAGTACTGGGGAGGCTAGGACAGGAGGATCACTACAAGTCTGAGCTGCATATCAAGACCCTATACCAAATAAATAAATAAATAAGATTAAAAAAACCCAGCAACATAAAAATATAGCATACATGTGTTACTCTTCAATAATGTACTGGTCACGAATTCCTGTTAAGTCAAGGATGAATCACAACCTTGAACGGAGGAAATAAGCCACAATAATTGACTATAGTTTGATTAAATTAATACAGCATTAATATTAAGCAATTGTTTTATTTGTTTGAGCCAAGGTCTGGCAGTGTAGCTCAGGTTAGCCTTAAACTCACTATATAGGCCAGGCTGGCCTCAAACTCACAGTGATCCATCCTTGTGCCTCAGGCTCTCCCAAATGCTGGGATTACAGGAGTGAACCACTACACCTAAATTTTTATTTTTTTTTAAGTTGGAGACAGGGGAGCTGGGGAGATAGCTCAGTAGAATAAGTGCTTGCCTGGCAAGCACAGGGTCCCGAGTTCAATCCCTGGTACTGGAAAAAAAGGAAGAAGAAAGAAGAAGAAGAAAAGAAATGTTTCTTACTGCATTCTCAAAACACCTCATTTTTATTTACTTTTTTCAATTTGGACATATTGTATAGGAGTTAATCCACTGTAACTGAATATTAGATGGAAATATTTATCTGAAATTAATCAGCAGTTTAAGATTTTTCAGTTTCACTTCAATTTCTTTTCAAATAACATTTGATTTCTTCCTTCTTTCCTTTCCTTCCTTCCTTCCTTCCTTCCTTCCTTCCTTCCTTCCTTCCTTCCTTCCTTCCTTCCTTCCTTCCTTCCTTCCTTCCTTCCTTCCTTCCTTCCTTTCTTTCTTTCTTTCTTTCTTTCTTTCTTTCTTTCTTTCTTTCTTTCTTTCTTTCTTTCTTTCTTTCTGAATTCAGGACCTTCACAGGCAGGCACTTACGCTGCTGATCTACCTCCCTAGCCCTTGATTTTTTCTTTTTCTTTATTAAAACTATTGCATCTATGGGATTGCTATTTTTGTAAAGTTATAATTAAGACTTCATCTGTCTATGGTTCTGCACAGAAATGTTAACAGAGTTCCTACTGACAAGGGTCTTACTTTTCATAGCTCTCTCTCTCTCTCTCTCTCTCTCTCTTTCTCCCCACTTTTCTAGATAGATATAGTGGCACACACCTGTGTTACCAGCCACTAGAGAGGCCAAGACAGGAAGACTGTAAATTGAAGGCTATTCCAGGCAACTCAGTGAGACTGTCTCAAAATAAACAGGAATGTAGCTCAGTGATAAGAGTGTCTCTATAGCATGTATAAGGCCCTGGTTTCAAGCCCCTATACTATGCAAAAATAAACCACAAACAAAATTATATATAAAAATCTGACCATTTTGTTCCTTTGTTCAGTCCCATTTAAAAAAAATAAAAATGGAAAAAAGGTGCAATTGGTAATAATATAATAACAATAATATAACCAGGGCAGTACCTGGCTCCCAGCAATATTTTATTTTTTAATTTATTTTTATTTTAAATTTATTTTTAAAAATTTATTTTATTTTGAAATAGGGTCTCTCTAAGTTGACCAGGATAGGCTCAAACCTGTGATCCTCCTGCCTCAGCTTCTCAGTGTGCTGGGGTTATAAATGTGTGTTTGCTATCACACCTAGCATAACTATTTTTTAGATAGGATCTTGGTATATAGTTGTGGTCTTGAACTCATAGTGATTTCCTGCCTCAGCCCTCACAGAGTGCTATGATTACAGGCATGTGTCACCATACCTAGTTAAAATTTATTGTATAACTAATGCATGTTCATTATCAAAACTATGGAAAGCAAAAAGCTAAAGAAGTATGTGCTTTTAAAAACTCAGTTCCAGGATTATTAAATAAGCATAGAAAACTAGATTGTTTTTAACATTCTAGGCCATACATCTACAGTGAATTGCCTATCGCTAGACATTCAGGTTGCTAGCATTTTTGGCTATTAATGGTATACAGTGCTGCAAATGAATGTTACAAAATATACAGTCACCTTGAATTCTACTTTTATGATGTCTGTAAACCTTTTTGGAGCAACATCTTTCAAGGCCAAGACACAAATATATGCTCTGTAAAGGGCCCTGGGGTCCCAGTTTACTTTTTTTGACTGACTCCCTGAGTTGTGTCACTTGAAGGCCTAGCCTTCTTTGGTTCCCAGAATAATCTGACTTTGAAATAGTACTGAAGCAGGTATTTTTCCCTTGAACACAATAGCTTCCTATCAGTTAGGTTGACTTTGGTTTCCTTCCCAGTTTTCTTTTCTAGGAAGGGTTCTTGTCTTGTGTGCCTTTAGGAGGACCAGACCCCTGCCGTGCTCTTGCCAACAGGTACTGGAACTATGCCTTTGAAACTCAGCCCAGTTTCCTCTGTGTATTTAGAGAAAAAGACTACAGGAGAGTTTATTTTAATCTCTTGCAATGAGCAAGTGGTTGGTCAGATCCACTTTGGTAGCAAACATATGGTAACTTTTGGCTTTCTACTGTTCAGGGAAGGCTCTTACTGGGTCTCAAGAGGAGGGAGGGGTTAATTATCAACATGATCCCAACAGTCTTAGACTATGCTTCATGGCATTTCTTTCGCTATCTGGTTTGCATGGATTTATTGGAAAACACAAAGACTGCCAGGAACTGCTACTGAACCAGGCTAATTTGTCTCCTAGTAAGTATTAGATTTTATTTCTTTGTTAATGCCTCAACTTTTACTTTTTATTTTCTTTCTTCCTTTTTTTGGGGGGGGAATGGGGTTTGAACTCAGGCACTTGCGCTTGCCAGAGAAGCACTTCTTCCACTGAGCCATCTCCCCGGCCCCTATTCATTTATTTTCTTGTTTTCTGTGTCTTAGACAGGGTCTCAGGCTGGCACTGATTTTCCTATACAGACCCTGCTGCCCTTAAACTTGAAGTCTTCCTCCTGTGTCAGCTTCCTGAGTGCTGGGATTACAGGTGGGTAGCGCCACACCTGACCAGTGTTGATTTTTTAATGTGACACTGATTTTAAGACAAACACTGGAGAAAATTAAATTTTTAAGGTTACTGAAATCTCAGTATAACCAATCTATAGAATGGCAAAATAAACAGATGTAGAAAAATGCTTCCAACCCAAAGCAGTCATTTTTAATTTTCCAGAAGGTTAAGATAGCTTTGTAAGTTAACAATTTAGGTTTTAATAAAAGTAAAAATAATTTCACTTAAGCCTCAGAAATGATTTGCTAATCTTTATGTCTGGGTAAATAAAGAAAAGTAAAGAAAGGGAAATGGATAGCACAGGTATCCTTAGAGATCTTAGAGACTACACATTTATATGCTGGTCATAGGAAGGAAGCCATGGTAGAACTGGTCATTCACTTATCCAACATAAGTAGCTACTGTATCATCAAGGATTATGACAGAAGTTGTATGTAGGCTATAATGGAACAATGACAATATAACAAAAGTGTCCAAAGAAACTTGGGCAAACCAGAGATAATATCTCACAGTATAATTTTTGAATTGAGGATTGAATAATGAACAGGAGTTAGAAAGGAGAAGGTAGGGGGTACTGGGAAATGAGGATGAATGTCAAAAAGGGACTAGTACATGCAAAAGTGTAAATATATAAGAAAGCATGGTGTGTTTGAGGCATGGCTTCAGTATGAGATGATGAGATGCAGGGCAGAGATGTAGAGGGGGTACTGGGCAGTCCTGGAAACAAAGGTAATGTGTACATAAGCAGGTGTTGGACGATGAGATGAGGCTAAGAGCCAGGTGTGATGGCACATGCCTATATTCCTAACACTGGGGAGGCTAAGGCAGAAGGATTGCAAATTTCAGCACAGCCTAGGAAGCCTAGTGAGAATGTCTCTCAGAATTAAAATTATGGAAAGAGCTGGGAATGTGGGCCAGTACAAAGTCCCTTAAATTTAATCTCTAGTATTAACTCCCTCCTCTCCCAACACACAGAAGCTAAGAAGGAAAGTAGGCTATTAGATCACAAATAGCATTTTTTAATTTTTAAAACTCTTTTACTTATCTATTTATTTGGTACAAGTTCTCACTACACAGCTTGACTTGTGGTGATCTTCTTATTTCAGCCTACCTAGCACTGGGATTACTGATGTGTGCTACCATGCCTGGTTTTGCTGGCCAGCATGGTATGCCTAGGGTTTTGAAGCTGGCAGGTGGTACTGAGGATCAAGCCTGGGTCCTTGCACTTATTATGCAGGTGCGTAGACTACTAAGCTATCTTTCCAGCCCCAAAATTTTGGTTTTTTTAAGATGAGGTCTTACTGTGTAGTTCAGGATTGGCTTGAACTCACCATGTAGCCTGGCTGTCCTTGAACTCAAGGCAATCCTCCTACCTCACCCTCCTGAGTGTTCAGATTACAGGACTGGGCCACCTTGCTGAGCACAAATAGCATTTTTTTTAAGTGCTACTGTATTTTATTTATAAATAACAACTGTATATATTTATGGGGCTCAATGTAAAGTTCTAATACATCTATATATCAAATCAGGCTCATATTCCAATCTATTACTGGACCTCAGCCCAGTCTCTGTGTATTTAGAGAAAAAGACTACAGGAGAGTTTATTTTAATCTCTTGCAATGAGCAAGTGCTTGGTCAGATCCACTTTGGCAGCAAAAATATGGTCTCTTTTGGCTTTCCCAAATAATAATTACTTTGATAACTTTGAAATACTGCAAATTTCAAAACAATGTTACAGCCCCCAAAACATTTTAATGGGACACGAGTTGTAATTGATCTTGCTTTTTCCATTATAATCAGAGAGCCCCTAAAGCTCCACTATTTTCAGTCTGAGTGCTCAGGAACAATATATTTGATCCTTTTCTCACTCAGAATGCGCCCCATGAGAAAACCACTAAGGTTTAAAGGCATTGTTAAACATTTGTTGTTGTTTTTGAAATAGTCTCACTGTGTAATACAGGCTAGCCTTTAACTCACTTTGTAGCCCAGACAGGTCTTGAACTCATAGCAATTCTGCTTCAGCCTCCTGAGTGCTTGGAAAACAGGCATTTGCCACTATGTCTGGCTTGTCAAACTTTTAAGAAACTCTGTTGTTTTAAATTTATTTAGTCAAACATACACAGAATTTCTCCCTCTCTTTCTTCATTTTTTTTTACCTTTTTTTGTGACAGGTTCTCTTTATGTACTCCAGGCTGGTCTGGAACTTGTGATCTTACTGCTTCAGCCTCAGAATTATTTCTAGCTTTCACTTGTGTGGATAGAAGCTGGGTAGAGGGATGAATAATTTATTCGGTATGTGAGATAATCTATAGATTTTTCCTGATATATGAAGAAGCATAAATGCAACACATGAATAATAAATCTGTAGCATGAATTTCCTACGGAGCTATCTCCCCAGCCATGAATTTTCTAATTATATATATTTTCCAAGTATCTCTACTTGGAAAAGGTCTCTAATCTCTCTTTCATGTTTGACCTTCAACACATGCCCAATGGAAAAGCAACACACAAAAAAGCCATGGTAGCTGTCATGCCAACACCTCTTTCCACACTCAAACTATTTTTCTTTTCAATATCTAGCATAGTGCCTTTCACTTTCTGGGCATTTGATCGGTATCTACTAATAATATTTGGAACCTAGAATTTAATACTAATTTAATTCCCAAAACTTACCTTTTAAGGATCTAGGTAAGGTTAATACCAGTAACCATTTAGTTGCCTAATAATTAAGATCTTAAAGGCCAGTGAGATAGCTCAGTGGACTAAGTGCCGGCTTAGGCAAGTACAGGGACATGCTGAACCCACCACCAAGTCCTGACATGGTAGCGCATGCCTATAATCTCAGTGCTGAAAACAGGAGGGTCATGCGTATGAAAACGATTTCACTTTTCTTTGTTTCATTATTATTTTTTTTTTGGCAGAACCGGAGATTGAACTCAGGCCCTTGCACTTGCCAGGCAAGCACTCATTCTACTGACCTATCTCCCCAGCCCTCCTTTCTGTTTGTCATTTGTTAAATGTTTTGACCTCAGACTCTCTTAATCTTAGCTTTCATTTCTTTATGTGAAACAAAAAGATAAGAAAACCTATTCTGTGTGGCTAGACTAAAAATTAAATGAGATCTTCTTCATAAAACTTTGTGTCAGGCAGGAAGTAGATAAGAAACATTAGCTGGAACATATGTTCTGCAGACAGAAGGCCTCTGTTCAAATGCCAGTTCTACGACTTATTGGCTAGATGACCTTCTCAGGAAGCTGAGGGAGGAGGACATTCATGAGTTTCAGGGCAGCTTGGGCATAAGTTCAAGGCCATCCTGCACTGATGAGAGTAAAGATCTTACTAACCAAGATCTTTGGCTTCACTACTGTTTTCATAGATCAGATCTGGCCCTGAAACAAGCAACTTGTGCTGCTGGACAAAGCACATGCTGTACAGGCAGGGGCTTGCATGTAAATAAGCTCCTGGTAGGAACCAATTCATCTTGTTATTAAGAGTAGCATGGAGGGGAAAATCACAATATATATTCACAGAATAAAAAGGTAGTAATTATACTTGAAAACAAAGGACCCACTGATTGCTTCTACAAATAGACTCAAAACCATGTATTCTTTAAGGTTCGAAGACAAAATTTAGAAACAGAAAATAATTTATCTAGTTATAGTACACATCTAATAAAGCTGAGGTTTCAGTCTAGACAATCTAGCTATCTAGATCTGTGCTCTCTAAAGCATTACAAAATCCACTGGCACAGATAAGAATAAATTCTCCTATGGTGATACCAGTAGTCTACTATGAATAAAGTAAGAGCTAGATAAAACCCAAACTTTATTCATATCTCTTTGTAGACTATTAATGTGAAAAGAGCTCAAATCAAATATAATGAACATCAATTCTCAACACAGTCTGATAAGGAATATATTTAATATTCAGCAACTAACACTTTATTTTTATTTTAAAGAGAAGAAGAGAGGCCTGGTGTGTGAGACCATCAGAGCCACAGGATCATCATTTGACCCAGAACACAAGCCTAGCATAGAACCCTTCAGCAGAACTCCCTGCAAAGAGGCTAGAGGCAAGATCCACCCAGCTGATTTAGGAGCAGAACATCTTGCCAGAATGACACAAAGGGTTCACCTGCAAGACTGCAGCAGGAAGAAGAGGAGCACAGCAGCCAGACCCAAGCCACACCCACCTGGAGGAGTCTGAACTTCATAGATCCCAACTTGGTGCTAAGGTAATAACTCTATCTAAGCTCTACACCAAAGGTCAAAAATCAGTGGTACATAAAATGACAAAGAGAAGGAACAAAAAGCAGCCTCAGCCCTGAGTCCATATACTACAAACGCAGAAGACATTAGGATAGAGGAAATTGGAAATCACATGCCTAGCGTTGGAAATAAAGAAACAACTGCAGAAAGGTATAGAAGAGATCTTCAGATCAGAAATAATTTCTGAAGTAAAAAAAGTAGTGATAACTATAATCCAAGAAGAACTAAGTGATTCTAAAGAATACACGATACAAAAATAAAGCAGAATATAAAAATGATGGAACCCCTGAATAAGCAATATAGGAAAGAAATAGAATGTATGAACCATATTCAAAGTGATATACAGGAAATTAAAACCTCAATCACAAGCTGGCAAATCCGTTTGAGTGAAAGTGAAAATAGACTCTCTGACCTTAAAGACACCATTGCAGCTAGTGAGAAAGTAAGCAAAGATCTCTTAAAAACAACTAGGATGCAGGAAAAAATAATTCAACACCTGTAAGATGATGCAAAGATGAACAATGTGAGAATAATAGGCATCAATGAGAAGGAAGGCATCAATACAAATGATATAAAAACAATATGGGCAGAAGTAATAGCAGAAAACTTCCAAAATATGGGGTAACAATCTGACATCCAGGCAACTGAAGCATATAGAACTCCAAATAACATCAACCCAATTAAATTCACTCCCAGACATATAATAGTCAAGATCCCAGAAATTCAGCACAGGAACAGTTATACTAAAAGCCACTAAAGAAAAGAAACAGATCACATTTAAAGGAAAACCCATCCAAATAATGGCAGATTTCTCTTCATAAACCAAGTCAAGAAGACCATGGAGCAAAGTACTTCAAGTCTTGCATGAAAACAAATTCCAACCCAGACTGTTATACCTTGCAAAACTCTCTTTCAAGTATAATGGAGAAGTAAAATATTTCCATAACAAAGAATAACTGAAGAATTTCATGATGAGAAAGCCAAGCCTACACAGACTATTAAATGATGTTCTAGAGAGGGAGCAAAATGATCACAACCCCATGAACGAAAATGCAAAGAACCCACCAAATAGGGCAAGCAATTAAACACAGGAGAATAGGAGGTATATAATAGTAGTCTTTCAGTTATTCTTTTGTGTACAGCAGCAAAATATTTTCATCAGCACACTCTACAAATGGACTTCTCTTGCACCCTATGGGTCATGATTTCATATGGGTCTTCAAGGTGGATTTCAAGGAAATAGCTGTAGCTCAGTCCCACAAGTGACATGTGGCCATCAGAAAGTGTCACGGTCATTATCCATAACACACTAGAACTTTATGTGCTATCCTACCCCCAAACTGTCATAAGTGATGGTCATTTATTTGTCACTCTAGTATTTATCTTATGTTTTATTCTTAGTACTTCTTTACTACCATGAAAACTTTTTCTTTTTCTTTTTTTTTTGTCTTTTTGAGACAGGGTCTCACTATGCAGTTCAGGCTGGCCTTAAGCTCACTTTGTAGCTCAGGCTGGTCTTGAACTCACAACAATCCTCCTGCCTCAGCCTCCCGAGTGCTGGGACTACAGGCATGTGCCACCATGCCCAACTGAAAACTTTTTCTTAGTTTAATTATGAAACATTTAATTTTTAATTAGTATTTAATTTTCTGAATATTGCTTAATCTTAATTTTTGTTTTAAAATTTATACTATATTTTTGAAGTACAATTTATCTAAAAGACATCATATGATATCTTCTCCTAGTATTAGAAACTTTAAAAAGTATATTTCCATTTTCTGTTGACTTTATAGTACTTCTTCCCTGTCTTTCACACACATACACACTTACATATGAAAAAAAAACGTGTATAATCTGACATAAGATTGGTACTGTTTTATAGAAATCTTCAATGACCTTTTAAATAAGGGTTCATCTATTTTATATAGTCCTGCATAACTATCACTTTGAAGGCTCTTTATTGTTCATCCAGAAGCATACTGCAACTTCTCTTGCCTTGCCTTGAATTATGCTCTTTGTTATTTCCTATATGCTGTGTGGAGGTATTAAAATATTTCAAGTTCGTATAACTAAAAAGTATTTTATTTTTATTTTTCAAAAGTATGTTTGCTAAGTATAAAATTCAGAGGATAGATCATTTTTTTTCTTTCAGCCCTTTAATTAGTCTAGTTTCTTACACACTTCATTTTTTTCCCTTTCTAATGTGAAATAAGATGCTATTTAACTTTGTTCTTCCATAGCTAATATATATATATTTTTTTTTTGTCTTTTTGAGACAGGGTCTCAGTATGCAGTTCAAGCTGGCCTTAAACTCACTTTGTAGCTCAGGCTGGTCTCGAACTCATAACAATCCTCCTGCCTCAGCCTCCCAGGTGCTGGGATTACAGGCATGCGCCACCACACCCGGCAATATTTTTTATGTACATGTGTCAATCATTTTTTTTTGTCTTGTTTTCTTGCTTTTTGTGGAACTGGGGATTGAACTCAGGCCCTTGAGCTTGCCAGGGAAGCACTTATTCCACTGAGCCATCTCCCAACTCCTCTCATTTTTTTCTTTACAATAAATTTTGGACAATTTCACTTTTGCATATCTTGATATGATTTTATTTAAATTTCTTGTGCAAAAGGTTCATTTTTCTTGGAAATGTGGTAGTATAAGTTGAACTAAATTTAGAAATTTTAAATCTTTAAATATTTATTGCCTACTCCTTTCTACTTTGAGAATTATAATTATATGAATATAAGTTTCTTGGTTATGACATAGTGAACTATGATCTGTAAGTTATTTCATTTTTATTTTGGACAATTTTTAGTGTTATATTCATTTATGTTTGTAAATAATTTATTTTCAATTTGCAATCTATTAAAAATTAAAATTAAAAAAATAAAGAGAAGAAAATAGAAAACAGTTTCTCATCAGCTAACAGTAGAGTAAAAATAACTAATACATTGCATATTGTTATCTTTGTAGTAGTTATTCAAAGTACAAGATACAGGCATGAATTATTGTTCAAACAATATTAACACCCGTCTTTCTTTTCAATGAAGAAGAATTATCTTAACTATCTTTTTTTATAACCTCCACCCCACCCTAACTACTTGTATGAACAAATACTTTTAACAGTTAGGCCATATATATTTTCTCATTTAGTCATTAATGCAGTTAAACTTGTCTGCTTATGGCCAGGAGTGGTAATGCATGCCTGTAATTCCAACTATTTAGGAGGCTAAGGCAGGAGGACAGTGAATTCCAGCCCTGACTGGGTAATTTAGTCTGACTGTCCCCACTTCAAAAACATAAAAATAAAACGTGCTGGGAATATAGCTCAAAGATAGTGTTATAACCCTTTTTATTTTTGAGAAAGCGCCTCCTTCAGCTGCTGACACTGATCTCAAACTCATGATCCTTTGCCTCAGTCTTCCAAGTAGCTGACATTACAGGCATGCACACCATGCTCATTTGGTCTAAAATATTTATATCCTCAATCAAAATGATCGTTCTAAAGTGAAAACTCATCGTCCTTTCTCACTATTCAGTTTATGTTTCTGTGTGATATCATGAAGGATGAACAGGAGAAGATGCATCTTATGCCAAGGCTACATCATTCATAGCTCACCTAAACCCCACTGCCTTTTTCATTCTGGGAGAAAATGTAGCTAACACAACAAATGTTGAAGCAGAAACAAAATCTCAGGGAGGAATGATTGAGCTCCTGGGTAATGAAGGAGCCAATGTAAGACCAATAACTCACTGAAGTTTTTTAAAGAGTGGTCTTAATCATTTTAAGGTGATTAAAAGCTTTACCCCATTACCAGACTCTACTTTTTGTCAAATTCTGCTTCAGACTGAAAACTTGAAATACACTTCTTTCCTCTGTATCCTAAGCAGTCCTATTGCAGGCCCCAGCCTAGACCAACCTCTTACACTTTCACTAACCTAACCCAACAAGAGGGCTGGGATGATAGCTCAGTGGCATAAGTGCCTGCCTGGCAAGCACAAGGTCCTGGGTTCTATTCCTGGTAAACAAACAAACATCCCCAAACCCAAAATTAACCTAACAACAAATACACATCTATTAGGAAAGAAAATAAGCATGTTTCCCTACTTATAGCCATTCTCAGAACTCTGCTGGCAACTGTCATCTGTCATTACAAAAGCTGAAAATACTGGATACTAGTTTCTTCTTTTTTTTCTTCTGGCAGAACTAGGGATTGAATTCAGGCCTTTGTGCTTGCCAGGCAAGCACTTATTCTACTGAGCCATCTCCCCAGCCCCTTGGATACTAGTTTCTTACCATCTAGTAGTTACTGTGGTTAGGAAGCTGGTAGAGGACGTAGTGGTAAGCTATTTAGTGCAAGAGAACTGAGAGAAAGTCTGTGTGTGTGTGTGTGTGTGTGTGTGTGTGTGTGTATGGGGGAGTGTTCAGGTTTTTCCCTATAATAGAGATGTGAAAATGTCCCATTTTCTTGATAGAACACAGTTATGGTTGCACTTGACATCTGTACCTCCTTGTAACTATGAGGAGAAACATGCTGAGACAATGAAAGCAGACATGGGAAAAAAGGAAGGACTTGGGTTTTTGATGATGCTAGTGAGTTAACTTGGACCTACCTATTTTCTGCTTACCTTCACTATGTAAGAGGACAGATCTTACTGTTAAAGCAACATAGATGAATCCTCCAAAACTGGACACTCATTTGTAGGTTAATTATTCACTCATATATTCCTACAGCGGCAATTTGTTTTCTTCATTTAATAATGTACCAATTGGTGTACTAATTCTCATACTCTAAGAACAAACAAAACCCTCAAAACAAAATCAGAATTAAGTTTGTTGGAATGATGTATAAAAGTAAACAAGTCATAAGAGTGGTGATACCTTCTTTGTGTAAATCTAACCTATTATTGGCAGCTCTTCTATGATCCTTAATTATGTATCTAGAATCTACATAACTGAAACTGTCCACTAAGTGACAGTGAGCTAGGTCTTCCTCATAGATTTCCCTTGTATGTCCCAGAACACAAGGTCAACTGTAGTTCGTTTGAGAAACTGATTGGTGTTTACCTGCTTGTAAATAGTGACATCATCTAAACTAGGATTAGCTCCCAGTGTTTGAAAATTATGACATAAGTAAATACAGATTACACAGTAAAGATAACTTTTTTTTTTTAAATGTCTTTTTGAGACAGGGTCTCACTATGCAGTTCAGGATGGCCTTAAGCTCACTTTGTAGCTCAAGCTGGTCTTGAACTCACAACAATCCTCCTGCCTCAGCCTCCCAAGTGCTGGGATTACAGGCATGCGCCACCATGCCCAGCTAACTTTGTTTTTTGAGACAAGGTTTCTTTATGTAGTCAGGGCTGGCCTCAAACTCACAGTGATTCTCTTGCATCAGCCTCCTGATTGCTGGGATTATAGAGATATACTGGCTCTGAAATTGCTTTTATTATAAAAATTCTGAACTCTGGCATAATCTGAAGCACACCCATAATCCCAACCCTCTGGAAGTCCAAGGAAGGAAGATTGAAAACTGGAGCCCAGCCTGGACAATTTTGGCAATTTAATAACTCAGCAAGACACAAAAGTGTGTGTGTGGGGAGCATGGGTACTTAGCTCAAAGTAAAGAGCTATTTAATCCCTTGTATCAAAATAAAATAGTAAGTTTAAAAAAAAAACAAAAAACAAAACTTCTGAAACAGCAGGACATGATGGTACATACTTGTGAGACAGAGAAAGGAGGATCATTAATTCAAGTCCAACCTGAGATTTAATGAGATAATGTCTCAAAATAAAAGCATTCTAAAGTAGCTCACTACAAAGCCCTTGAGTTCAATTATTAATACTAAAACCAAACAAACCTGAAACAGAAAAAAAGTTAAAATACGTATTATGAATACTTGGATACTTTCCACAAAGGTTTGAATTCATAATATTTTGCTAGTTTGGATAAATTTCTTTTATTTGGTTTTTATTGTGTTTTGAGACAGTTTTGTTATGTAGTCCAGGCTGGCATTGAACTCTCTGTAATCCAGGCTGGCTTCCAATTCATGGGGATCCTCCTGCCTCAGCCTTAATCTTAAATGCTTGTACTACAGCTGTGTGCCACCATCCCCATCCATGGGTCAATTTATGATACATATGTTTTTACTTATTTTAAAGTAAATTGCAAATATCATGTTCAGTCATAGTCTTACTTTTGAATATCTGCCGTTCTGACTAAAATAGTAAGTCTTTATTCTTTTTAAAATTTATTTATTTATTACAGCGTCTCGCTACACATCACAGACTTTTTTTTTTTTTGCGGGGGGGGGAGTCAGCTCAGCCCACCCTGGGGGAGGGGCTGGCACAGCATGTGGTGCTGGGGGTCCAACCGCGGTCCCCAAGAGCTTGCCTAAGCTTGCCAAAGCAGGCGCTTTAGACTGCTGAGCTATCTTGCCTGCCCAGTAAGTCTTTTTTCATTCATGAAATTTTTAAGATTAAAGAACACAAGTAATTGATGTTGGAAATGGAGTCAGTGAAATTCAGTTGTAAAGATGTTAAATAAGATCTCTAAACTATTAACTTTGAATGCTAACAGTAGCATAAACTTTTTTTTCCTTTCCCTTAAAAAAATAGATACATCTTAGTAACTCTATCCACTATCAACTTCTCAAGTAGCATTAAAAACAATAACAATCAATGCTTCCAAATATGCTGGTTATGGGCTCTTAATATCATTTTTTTCTCTTTTTTTGGTCTGTTTGAGACAGTTTCATTCTTTAGTTCAGGCTGGCCTTGAATTCACTTTGTAGCCTAGGCTAGGCTTGAACTCATTGGGATCTTCCTGCTTCAGCCTCCCAAATGCTGGCATTATAAACATGCATCACTGTGCCCAACTAAAAATCATTTCTTACTATGACAAAACAAAGATTTTTGGAGAAATGGCTAATTCTGGGACTAGGACATGGAGTTATATAAGAAGGCACTAAAAGTCTTATTGCAAAAAAACAAAAAAAAATATGAAAGATTAATGAGGTTATATCAAAAGGAGAAATAGAGAAAGCTGCTAAGTGGGGTAGAGCACTTGGTTAGCAGGCACAAGACTGTGAGTTCAATCTCTAGTACATCAATAAAACAAAACAAAAATGGGAACATGTACGAACCAGCATGAACAGGTTCACTAGCCAAAGATCTGATAATATGGGTATCAAAGAATATAATGACTGAAACTGCAACATGAAATATATAAAAACAACTTAAGTTTCTAATGAAATCAGAAAGTGTCTCCAATATCCAAGAAATAAACAATGGAACACAACTCAAGAGTACACAGGGCATCCAATTGTTATTCTGAAAATGTCAATTAAAAAGAAAGAATTTGGGCCGGGGAGATAGCTCAGCAGAATAAGCACTTCCCCGGCAAGCGCAAGGGCCTGAGTTCAATCCCTGGTTCCGCCAAAAAAATAAAAAGAAATAATTTAACATCTATCTTATCTTGATTGTTTGTGACAGAGTCTTGCTTTGTAGCTCTGACTGGTTTTACACTGACTGTGCAGCACAGACTGCTTTTGAATTTGGGGCAATCCTGTCTCAGCCTCCTAAGTGGTTATAGGCATGACCCACCGTGCCTCACTATGCTCTTTTTTGGTTCAAATTATACAGCAGGATAATTAAAAAGTCCGAGTGAACAGGGAACATTCTCTTTACAAAAGAAATACAGCTAGGACACAAAAAATGGATAAGACAATTATAAATTTTGTAACTTCAGTTCATTAATGATTTAGGGTATAATCATGAGAACAATACATGAAAAGTTGATTGGGATCTTTATTATTATTATTAGTATTATTATTTTCATTTATGTATTTGGTTCACAGTCTCACTACATAACTCTGACTCTAGTGACGCTTCTGTTGTCAGCTTCCCCTGGGCTGGAATTACAGGCATGTGCCACCACGCCTTGACTCAGTCACCCACTCAGTGAGCTCCAGGGGTGAGGCCAGTGCAGCATGTGTGACTGTAAATTGAACCCCAGTCCGTGAGCTTGCCAAAGCAGGCCCTTAGTCCACTGAGCTATTTTGCCCTCTATTGGGATTTTTAAAATGAAAGGAACAGCTACTGCCAACTGAAATCACCGATTAATTTTTAAATTAGTAACAGTAAAACCATCACAGCATATGTGTCTCCTGATATAGTATAAAAGTACATAGTACAGCCTATGGAGAATTCTCACCCTGCCCCCTAATTGAGATCTAAGTTTGATCAGGTTTTTATGGTTAATTTCCAGGGTGAAAAAAATGTAGAGGATAGACCAGGGATGGTGGCATATTCTTGTAATCCCAGCACTCAGGAGGCTGAGTTGGGAGGACTGGTCACGAGTTTGAGGACAGCCTGGACTACATTGTGAGTCAAGACTAGCATGAACTGAAAGAGAGAGAGAAAAAAGAAAGAAAGGAAACTTAGACAATATGAGGAGGAAATAGACAAATGCAGAATGTAGGACATTCTATATGAAAACTAAATCAGTAACATGGAGGAAAGGGAAATTATTATTATTATTATTATTATTATTATTTTTTTTTTTTAGCGGAACTGGGGATTGAACTCAGGCCCTTGTGCTTTCCAGGGAAGCACTTATTCCACTGAGCCATCTCCCTGGCTCCATGGGAAAGGGAAATTAAATACAGACTATCAGCCAACTATCATGAATGGATCTTGATTAGATTCTGATTTGAACAAGCCAATTCTAAAAAGGTATTTTTGTGCTACTTGGAGACATTTCAATATGGACTGAGTAAAAACACTACAAAATAACTGTTATTGTTGGGGCTGGGGAGATGGCTAAGTAGAATAAGCACTTCCCTGGCAAGTACAAGGGCCTGAGTTCAATCCCCGGTTCTGCAAGAAAATTAAAATAAAAAAAAAAAAAAAAAATAAATAAAACTTATTGTTAACTGTTACACATACTCACAATGGCATTGCACTTATAAAAAATGTCCATGTTTTTAAGAGATACACAGCGTGATGTAGGAGGCAGCTTGGCCTCCTAGTGGTCCTCCTGTCTCAGCCTCCCCAGTGCTGGGATTACAGGTTTGTGCCACCACCACCAGTTTCAGTGGCTGGCTTGGCACCCAGGCTAGCACAGCATGTGGTACTGGTCTAATATGGGTCTTTGAGCTTGCCAGGCAGGCACTTAGACCACTGAGCTATCTCCTCAGCCTAGTTTTTCTTATTTTTATATTTATTATTATTAATATTATTATTTTGGTGGTACTGGGCATTAAACTCTTAGGAGTTTTGCACTGCCTCCCTTTTACTTACTGAGAAAGGTAAATCGCTAAATGGCCTCAGCAGGACTTAGACTTGAAGCTCTCTTGCATCAGCCTCCCAGGATGCTATTTTAGATGCCCCACCTTTTTTTAAAAATAGGTAATACACACAAAAGATATTAAATGAGGTCAGATGAGTCAAGCGTACAAAGTCTTTTTTTTTGTCTTTTTGAGACAGAGTCTCACTATGCAGTTCAGGCTGGCCTTA